>JAMKCH010006126.1:0-33191 GCA_023653785.1 Ophioderma brevispina
GGGAAGATAAATTCACGAGCCGCATGCGAGCTCTTAGTGGGCCACAATTGGGCAGACACCATTGAACTGCAAGTTGGGGAAAGAAATCTCAATGAATATATTGACATAGCTCAGTTCTCTCATAAATAACCTCAACAACCTGTTAACAGAAGACCTAATAAACCTAATTGATGCACTTTAAAATACGGATTTACTCCTACAATTAAATGTGTTTTTAATTTTTCCCAATGGTTTTCTTAAATCTTTTTATATCTAACAGTCCGAAGCTCTCCATGTCTTGGGGGATCCCCGTGTTGAACTTTCGATGACACAAGAACGGAATCTGGATCATGATCAATCAAATGGTCTCTCCATCACACCAAGTCACATCTAGGATAATTTAAGGTTTTACCTCCTAGGTCTATACCACCTTTCTTAGCAGTATCTCTAATTGTTCATTAATGGATATATAAGCATGTATATAACCACTGGCGTAACAGGCATGGGTGCAGGTTCCCCCCCCCCCCCCCCCCCCTCCGACAACTTTGGTCCGGAAAAAAATTTGCATAAAAATCATATGCAATCAGCTTTTTTTTTAGCCCTCGACCTGGGAAAAGTTGGCCTTTTACACCCCTGCGAGGGAAAATTTTCCCAAGACTGAGAAATTTGCCCCCTGCAGAGCGAGCAGCAGGCCCTCGATATAACCTTTGAGTAACAATCAAGATAGACCTACCCTATCCTGTACAAACATTATGCTTTTCTTACCATGTTTCTGATTGTGTTATTTAGTGTTATTTGGCCACTATATAACAATCACATCGTGCCGTTGAACCTCATGGGATTAAGTCAAGTGTGTGGCTTTTCCAGGTGCTTGGCTCTAAAAGGAGAGTTGGAATGTAGTGCAAAAATGGGTACATAATCTAGTACTCTGGGGTGATAAGATAATGCATTTTTGGTGCTGATGATGTTTGTGAAATGTGCAACATAGCATGGCAAAAACTGCCAATTTACATATTTGCCCAAATTTTCTGCTGAAATTGGTTGAAATTCCCCAAAGGTATGAAAACATTTTGGTCCATAGCAGCTAGCTTTTTTTTGAGCCAGGGGGCAACTCCACTCCCCCCCCACAATCCCGATCAGTCGGTATCCACTGTTGTAAACTTTTCCCGGGTTGTGACAACAAATTTTGACCGAGATTGGGAGTCATCTGGTTGACTGGTGTAATGCCCACGTGGATTCTCCCCCCCCCCCCCCCCTCGGTGACAACTGAGCTCCCCCCCTCCCACACCTCTGCACTCCAATGCAGGGAATTCCTGCCCTGCAAAGTCCAATAGTTATTAACAAAGGCCCTTGTTTTCCAATTGGTACCATCCTCCATTTGACCCCCCCCCCCAGACTGTCCTTCTCCACATATATACCAAATGTCAGCTCCATATGTAACAGCAAAGGTGCATAGCCGACATACAGACAGATAAGCGCACAGACAGATAGACGTAAAACTCTTGTTTTTTAGTAATATTGATAGATTTTTGCATGGCAGAGTTGAAATAGCGTAACACAATGGGATAGAATATGTTTCTGATGCACATTTTTACCATTCATTTTTTTGCATCTGATTCCCCTATTATTACAGCACTTAAAATAGTTCATACTAATCTGACGTGAGACGTCAGATTTTTCATTTCCAAATTGTTTGAATCTGAAAATAGTGTGCAATTTTTAAACAAGTCTTAATTTAATGTTTTCACTTAAACACATGTGTCCAATTTCATGGTCCCTAGTGACAATACTCGTTGAGGAAGTCTTTCACAAAGAACATGAGCTTGATGTCATTTTTTAGCAGAGGGATGGTGAGTCATGATCCACGGTGTGGGGTCATGCATAGTTTCAGTATCAAAATGAGGTTGTAGGAAAAAATGATAAAGACCTGCCTTATCAAAATGTCCCATTTGAATCTTAACCCAATGTCCCAAGATCGACAAACACATCCAGCAAATTCGAACTTCTCTAGGCATTTTCCGTATTCATTCATTTGTTTGTGCTCGTTTTAGCTCTGTGGTTAAGCCATGGCTATGGTTGGACTTCATTCCCAATTAATGTTATGGGGGGGACGATAAGGTTCAAACTAGTTATGTTGTTGAAAATTTTTATGTTGTGGGGGTAAGTGTATTAATCAATATTTTATTTTCTTCAAAAAAAGGAACTATAATTTTTTTTCAGTGCTGTAAGTTTCGGATTCCACTCTAAGACGCATTAACCTTAATGGTGCCAAACACGAACAAACGCCAAGTCCCGGATTAGCGAATACGTCATCAAACTAAGACACATATGGGCTGTAAGGCTGCCACACCATCGTAGCGTGTTATCCCCGGTCATGGTACGGGGCCCAAAGGACCTGGTTCGAGACCGACCCGAATTTCCAACTTATCCCTCTTCCATTCACTCCCCTCCCATATAGGTTAGAGATGGGGCATTAAAAGGACTCCCACCAGGCCCCCCCCCACTGTGATTTGGACCCAGAGGTGTATTGATCCATCCCACAGCACCAGCGTACCCAGCGGGGTGCAGAAGCAGTGCGAGCACCCCTGGGGTTTTCAATTTTTTACAAAATCCCCTATTTTTACTTATCAGAGCTCCTCCCCACCCCAAGGCCTCCAGCCTGGGTATTCCCATGCCAATGCACCAGGTTTTGGAAATTAACCGTAAAGGTGACAATAGATGATTTCAAGTCGTCTATATTTCTGTGATATTTGTGTTCCATATGATTAGAACATACAATATATCCCTACCTTTATTGGCTACGAAAATAACTTAAAATGAAAACAAAAGGTTATTTGTATGTGCTTATATTTCAATAGGCATAAGGGGAGCCATTTTTGTGTGACACACTTTTTCCTCAAATCCTTGAAATGCTTGTGGAGTTAGTAATGGTAATTGGTTTTGAGTTTTTAAGGGTTAGGAAAAAAATGATCTATTCAGGGAAGGGGACATATCATTAATTTCCTGTAAATTGATCCCCTTTGGCCCAGCATGCCCAGTGGCCAAACAAAAGGCTACAAAGGAGGTTAACGGGGTCATCAATACCAAAAAATGTGGGTATGCTTTTTATGCTGAAATACCATCACCCAATTCATAATGTAAAAAAAAAATGTTTACATTTCATTGTTTTTATTATGGCCAAATTCCAGAATTCTGGAAATTTCTGAGTCTTACATCCCTGTATAATGCAAAATTGATTTTTTGCAATTTCCAGATTCAGACTTAAGAATTAAGCCAGAAAAAAAAATATAGCAAAAAGAGATCACTTTTCTAGAAAACTTCGAAATAAAAGAAACATGATTAAATAAAAAAGAAATGGAGTATGTTCAATTTCGAACTAAAAATGGACTACATTGAACATTTTTTGTGATCAACATGCCTATACATATTATCCCGGGTTTCTCAAAAAAAGGAAACCCTCAAAGTCCTCCATTTCACGAGAAAAAAAAACGAAGACCATACAAATTAATACTCATCTGACTGAAAAGTACATTTCATTAGTTTTCTTCCGACACCGCAAAGATCTTTCCAATCGGGATGCAATATTGACTGAGTTATGGCCGATTGAAAATTGTTACCACTTTTTCATTTTAATCCCGGATCGGTTTAACGTTCAAGTAGTCTTTAAGACACTCACACTCCAAGCCATTCATTTGTTCAGCATGTTCTTTTGTTTTGCCACAAAGGTCAGTTCTGAATATTGAAAAGTTTAGTTTGCACCTTACTTGAAATTCCAAGATCTTGCCTTGTTCTTCTTTACTTTTCGCTGCTCTTCCCCCTACTTGGGAGAGTTGGCCGTCTGTAACCGGATGAAGGCTTGCGTTCTCTTTTCCATTTCCATATACCGTACAGACCCGAGTATAGTCCCACCTTTTTTAAGCTAAAATACCTTGAAATATGGGGTTGGATAATGCCCGAATCTTGCCCGAACGCCGGAGTCTAAAATGTCTTGGCCTACACCCACATACACTATATGCCACTTCATTCATTACTTCCGAATTTTGAATACTCAGAATGTTGAAAACAGCCCGTTTTCGATAGTAACCGTTGTTTTCCAACACCCTCATTCTAAAGTAGATTTCATCTTTTGTCACATACTAATAATTACTTTTTTTTTTTTAGCAAAAACGAACAAAATAGTGGCGAAAACTGAACCAATTGCCGGCAGCCATAGTTGATTTATTCTGTCCTCATTAGGCGCCCTCTGCCCCTACACATGACCTTGTTCAAATATTCTTTCGTTCAGAACAAATTCCCCAAAAAAATATTTTGTTAGTGAATTTTATGAAACAGAATAATTTTATTGACATGTTATTTTTTTATACTGAAATTGGAAAAAGATTTTAACAAAATATTGTAGAATCCCGTCAGAGTGAAGTAGACAGCCTTGAGAGTGTTGAACCAGAAACGGTCAGTGTCTTCTACTGAATCTCTGACACTTTGCCGTTTCGACCTCTTAAAGTATGTTTTTTTTCACAACTTTAAGGTTTTAGAGTCATTCTCCATTCTTGAGTATGAGTAAGATTTAAATATGGATTTTGTATTGGAAATGCAATCATTTGAATTCAAGCTAAAAGGTTTTGTTTTTTGAAAAATAGGTTTCCAAATTTTTGCAGTCAGTGTAGGCCCATTTTTTGGCATGGATAATAAACGGATCTTTAGAATTTTCTGTAATTTTCCTAAACGTAGGGTGGGATTTTTTGCTCGAGCATGGGGACTATAGATAGGTCCGTACGTAATCGATTCTAATCATTCTGTTCCGTCGAATTCTCCACAGGCAGCGGTTTATTCTGTTGTGAAAATCCCCAATTTGACTTCACCCTAAAAGAGGAAACATTAAGCAGGAATCACCAGCAAACTTGCCAGAACTTCGCAATTAAATAACCGCTGCCTTTGAAAAGCATCCGACGGACAAGATGATTAGAAGTCATTATTGAAATGAAAAAGCGCGCAGCCTGCATCGTTTTCATGTTCTTAGCTTCAGCAAGTGGGGGTGGTGGGGGGGGGGCAGAACAGCGCAGTAATAAGAATGAGGCAAAATCTTAGAAGTTCTAATATGAACTAACCTTTTCAATATCAGAACTGGTCCTTTGGCCAAAAACACCAGAAATCATGAACGAAAGAATATGCTTTGGAGAGGGTGTATTGTCTAAAGACAGCTTAGACCTAACCATTGACAGTAACCTTTCGTGGATAAATGCAAAAAGTGGTAAAAATTTTCGACTCGGCCATAACTCGGATCCAATCTAGTCCTTTTGGAAAGATCTTTTCGGTGGTCGGCAACCTAATGAAATGCATTTTAAGATGTGTATTAAGTTGTATGGTTTTATTATTTTCTTTTTCCTCTTCTTGAACTAGGGGGCGCTTCGAGGGTTTCCTGTTTTTTTGAGACACCCGGTATGTACATAAGGTATATACCTACACATTATGAATACCCCCCTTGAGAGTTCAGGTTTATGCAGATACAAATGCATAACAGACATAAGGGCCCTACCTTTCCTGCAAGAAGCAAGAGGTGGAAAGTTAGGCATTAATAGTCTCTTATGCATCTGCACCCAGATAAAACCTTAATCTAAAGGTTGTAAAGAAAAGTTGACAGTAACACTAACTTAACTGTAACCGATGTTTTGTTTGTTACAATGATGACAAATATTATTGACAACTGATAACGCCAATTGGGTCATTGTCTAATTAGTTGGCCAATGAGTCAATTTTATTATGGAAATACCCTAACTTGAAGAGCATATCATTCTTTGATCTCATTAATTCATGTTATGCACTTTTTATTAATTGCAGTATTGTTATGAATTTGGCCTTGAGGTAGTTAGAAATTTAAAAAACTGACAAACAACCTGCATATTTGCTCTAAAAAATGATTTAACCACAACTGTTAATATTTGACCATTGGTCAAGGTTTTTCAAATAACCTTGGTACCTACTTTGTACTATGTGCTTTATTTCTGTTGAAGATAAGCATGGTTCAAAGTTATGCGAACGGTAAAACATAATATGCCTAACTTTTTAACCACCACATTATTCAACTCAAAAGCACAACCCTGTTATTTTTTCTCATGCTCAGCAACCCCACATTCAGAATCCTTAAATATCGGCTCATTTTGGGTCTGAATCATATTGTTAATTTTAAAAGATAGTTCATCCAAAAATTTGTTCTTATTTTCTTACTAAAAGAGATTATTTTGCTTCAATACCTTTTCCCCATTTTTTATAAAAAAAGATAGTAAATTTCACAACTTGACTCTTCAAAAAGGAATTAACAAGAGAGATGCGCTTTAAAGCGCAAGACTATGTTAATCACGATCTATTGGGCAATACCTTCAATTCTCAGGCCACACAATTTCATTCCTAATTACTGACTAAGTGGTCACAGTATCTATGGTAACCTTTTGACCTCCTACCAATCAGATGATTGACATGTTGAACCTATTTGTCCCAACAAATCAGCCTACCCCATTAAGAGAAGATTTGTCAAATCTCTGAACCAGTCTCACTGATCATCATAACCCATAGATGGAAAAAACAGAAGTGCCAAATCAAGAGAGGCCGACAACCGGTCTGATGAAGTCCTTCTACCAGGGCAGATCAGAGGTGGTTTTAATGCAATCCACAATACATTATGGTTTGAAAAATTGCCCCTTAATAGGAATTCAAGTGACCCCACAAAGAACATATTCCCAAAGCAGAAAATCATAGACTTTCTTGCACTTTTTAGTCTAGAAAATGTTAGTACAAATACTTTTAGCATCGTCCACCCAACTTGCCTAAAAGGTCAGAATTTGTGTATCATCTGATGTGTTAGCTCTAAAAAGCCATGACCCTATCAGTAATACGAAGCCAACTTCTCCTGGGGAAAAAAGCTGGAAAATTTATAATTTCAGCTTAATTCAATCTTTTAAAATGTCCCAATTTACCGCCAGAAGCCAGCTTTTCCTAGAAAAATGCCGGGAATGGATAAGTCCAGCTTTATTCAAGCTATTGAAAATGTCCAAATTTACCACCAGAAGCCAGCTTTTCCTAGAAAAAGCCAGAAATTCAAGCTTTACCCAAGTTTTCAATTTACTGCAGATTTCCAGAGATTTCCAGCAAGAAATGCCAGGATTTTTGTTCCAGCTTTATTTAATCTAGCTTATCCAAGCTAAAATTGTCCAAATTTACTGCTGGCTTTTTCTGGAATATTCTTTGATTATTCTGTAATTTTATTCCAGGAAATTCTGGAATTATTCTGCTATTTCCTAGCTTATTTTTGCATGGGCAATCCAATCCCCAAATTTCAGATTTTTAGTAAAATGGTCAAAATGTTGGCGTCCAAAGAAAGCTACTTTTATTATTCAAGGTCCATGGCCCAATCGCTAATAGCCTCATCCCCAGAAGCCCCAGATTTTACCGGAAGTGGTCAACATTTTGGTATCAGAAGAAAGCTACTATTTTTTCATTTACCCTGTGAAATCTTAGAGCCAAAGGATGTTTGATTTGGAAGTTATGAGCGAAAAAAGTACCCCATTTTGGTTGACCGATATTAATTTTACACAGTACTCTATGGGGCTTACAAAATCACGTTTTTAGCTCTTGCATCAAAACAGATTGAAATATTGGTGCGAAACTTTACAGATGGGGTTTTGGAGTGAAGGCCAATCTATCAAGATGAAAACTTCGTATCCTTAAATCGGGCCATCCCCCTTTAAATCTTTGGGCCAAGATGCTTTGGGTTGGATGCCATAAACATAAAAATGGCCATTTTGTTCAACCAATATTATTTTTACACTTTATTCTATGAGCTTACAAAACCATGTTTTAGGTTCTCATAAGAAAACGCATCAAAATATTGGTACCGAACTTTACAGATGGGTATGGAGGGAGTATTGGTCATTCAATCAAGAAGAAAACTTTACTTCATTAAATTGGGCTATCCCCATTTAGTATCGTATGTGTCCTAGTATGACATTAAATTACAGCAGAGTGGCAACTGGGGCACAGATACAAAAACATTTGATTACAAAAACACAAAGATTGGATCAACTGAAATTTTGGGAAAAGGCTTTTCTCAAGTAGCACCTTTCTCGTTGCCACCCAAGAATAAGTGTACATTGTCTGCTTAGTATGACTGTAAAACTAGTCATTTGCGATCATTTAAAGAGACACTGGCACATTTGAAAATAGTGCGCCCTCAAGATTTTTCAAAATCGATATTTTTTCATGGTTGTAAAGCTTTTATATACAAAAGCCCTCACCCGAAATGATTAAGACCAAATCAGCTTCCTTATGGGTAAACAGAATGATTTTGTAATTTCGCGTCGCCGGCGACGCGAAATTCAGCAGACCACGTGAAAATGGCGTTTAACACAAGAACACGCACACCGTATGGATGTTTTCCACGCTATGAACACTGTTTGATCGGTCTATAACCTTTGTGGTTTTAATATCAGTGAGTACGAGTCAAAATATTCATGTAATATACACATTTGTTGATTAAAGTTATTGAAAACTTAAATGTTAGCCTACAAATTACCTGGATATCTTTAATCCTCATATCAATGTCCCTATCTGTTTTGGGGTATGTTATTTTTATGTGTAAAATATATCTATGTTCTTCCAATGGCCTAGACTATCATTTGAGAGCAAATTGAAGAAATTTCATATTTTGTGAAAATGTGCCAGTGCCGCTTTAAGGAAAAAGCATAAAATGCCCATGTTCCTACTTTTTTTTGTGTAAAAGCATTATGTGAACTCTGCGTGTCTGTGGAAAAGGACAACTTTGCAGAGCAGACTTCAGGAGATCATTGTGATGCTATACTTGGTATGTTGGTACTTTTTTGAATGGAAGATGAGGACCATAGCTATCCACTGGTAACAAATCATAAACATTGTGTGCTTTATAACAAATTTCCAAGTTGACGTGGTAACCACCTCCTCTTGGAAAGACAAAAAAGAGACTTGGTAAGATGGGGGTTCAGGACTTTTTATCCCCAAGCACTGACGTGTATAGTAAGTCAAGTATAGATGTTGCAAAGCATTATGGGATTATATTACATGCCCCTCTGGAAGGGAGATAGTCTTTGCAGGTAATATCCCAAGGGAAGAGTGGCATCAGTTAGAGAAGTACAGGCTAAAACAGACTAATAACAATTAGATTTGACACTGTCAATGTTACTTTGCTCTCCTGACTAAAAGTACAAGACCACCACCCAGGACGAGAGGGTGTTTTGAACCAATCCCATAATGCATTGCAATATGCCTATACTGTACTGTACAAAACACTTGGTAGTACTTGGCAATAAAAGTGTTCAAGAAGTTAGAGGACCACAAAACATTTCATGATAATGCTAAAAATTCCCTAAGTACTAATGCTTTGGGGGCTAAAATGTGTGTAATAGTCCAGGGTTTTATGTGTTAAGAATAGGATTATGGTGGGATCACATGACCCTATTGAGGTGAAATTTCCCAAAACTGGTGCATTGTGGGATTTACTCAATACACCCAGGACAAACATGATATTTTGACAATGTCTTAATGCAATCCACTTGCTGCTTCTTCTTTCTAGTGGTGTCAGGATTTTATTCAGCTGAGTAAGCTGATCCCGGGCCACGTGTATCCATGATACGGACGCCTCTAACATGACTGCTTGCTTCAAATAAATAAAAGAATAATTTTTTTAATTCACACACTGTGTATTTATGTATATACAGCAGCAAATTAGTGAAGCCGTTAAAAAAATACGCGAATGTAACACGAGTGGGTTGAAAATGTCCAGTTGCACTCCACGTACTGTGTAAGCAGATTTCAAATATATGTGCGTCGTGCATGACTAATTAATTTCTCAGTGGGCAATTGATTTTAATTTCCCTGATAAATTTTAAAACTACTACTTCTCACTATAGGCAAATTCTTTTGTTTTCTGTCGTGTATGAATTAGGTAAATAGCTGGGCATTTACTTTTGCATGAAAAATGGGACAAATCAATGCACTTGCGCTGAATTTTGATGATTCAAAGTCTCAGCATGCATCATCGATTTGTCGCATTTTTCTTGCAAGAAGTAAATTAGAGTCATTAACAGGTATAATTAATCAATTTCAATTAACTTGGTTATTCTTGCTTCTCTGCAAAGCTTTCACCACAAACAACTGTAACATTTTTTTGGTCTAGACAACTTCAGAATTGCAAATGTTCTAAAATAACTGCTCTGATTAAAAAAAAAATTAACTTGTGTAAACATCATAACCCACCACCACAATCCCATTGATATGGAACCACTGCAAAGAGCTTAACATCTGGAAGACACCACCGACTGGTTTTAAACAACTTTTGAATCCATTTCAAAATATTCCGATTCACATTTGCAGCCATAATGGCCAAACCACGACTGTAGCAGACTCTATGAAATAATATGATACGAAAGCAGACCAGATTAAAACTAAGATAATGTGCTTTTATGTAAACATCTTCAACGGGCACGCTTACACCGAGAGCCAACCGCTTAAAATAACTTACCATCTGGGCTGAACCGTGTTTGAGCTTAACCTTCTGACTCCCTAATGGGTTTTTTTCCTGGTTGGGTTTTACTCTTAAATTTGGCCAATTAGTGGCTAATATGTCATGATGTGCATTGAAAAATCAATATTTATAGCTGATAAAACATTATTTTTTTCCATATGCCCAATGGTAAACACTTTTTTTTTGTTTGTTAGCAATTCAGTTAGCATTGGTCCATATGTAAGTACAATTGTCATTAAAAACAGTTCAACAACTGCACTTTTTAGAAAGTTCATTCCCCAACTTATTGTGGCCAAGACCTCCAATGATGAGAGCAATGGGGTAAATTTTAGCAAGTTCATTCCCTGAACTTAGTGCCAAGATGATGAGAGTAATATAGGGTAAACCTTTGGACCAGGGGTGGAGGGGGTTTGTGAATCAACCCCTCAAACAATAATGAAGTACACCAACTAAACACAGTCAATCAGGAGGTCACGCCAACATGCGTTATTTTCTTGTACACGAGAAGGCAATGAAATCGCTGTGACCTCAATAGCTGGTGGAAAAACACTCTGGAAAATGTCCTGATTTGAGGTCCACAATACCTGAATTCATTATAAAATATTTATTATTGGTTGCGAGATGTCAACTACAATCTAAGTTGGTCTAAGATGACGTGAAAGGGTGTTTGGGTTAAAAACAAAAAAAAGCGTGAAATTTTAAGTTTTGATAAAACATGGTCTCTGAAGTTATCAAAATCCCAACAAATTTTACAGCATCTCCCAACTCAATTATTGAATTGGTGCTACAAAAGTGTTTTAACAAAGTGAATGCCCTCGGAAAATGTATACATTGCCATTTACTGGCATCGCGGAATTGAATCTCATATGTTATAACATGGGCCTAGAGTTTCATCTGATTTGAACTGCAACATGTGGCAGGGAATGTGGGACATAGCAAGGTCATTTGCCTATTGTATTTGTGAAAGCCCATGTAAAGACCCCGTCCAACAATTTTCGCTATGAACAATAGTACTGGGTTACCTGCCGACTAACTGAACAAATACATTAGCAGAATTAGTGCTGCTGCAACAGCAACAAACCTCCCCCCCCCATGGCATACCAGCTTTTTTTCTGAGTACGGGGAAGGGGGGGGGAAACCACAAAAAGGCAATTGTTTGCTTCAAAAAAGGAGAGGTTCACCACAACCTAGATGAAATTGGGAACATTTTTTGTGCTGTAAAAAGAAATAACCGATTTTGTTTTTAAGTAGTGCTACCATGGACGCATGCCATTATGAGTCTTATCAAACTGACACAAGTGCATTGATTTTTGCAAATGTTTGAGAAACTAAAAATAGCAGACATTTAACCTAATTCATAAACATTATAACCTCACACATTTTTAACAAAAAATTTCCAAAAAACAATCTGAACGTCATGAAATCCAATGCAGTAATGTTTCTAACAAAAAATGCACCACCCCCCCATAAAATTATCATCCAACTTTGTGCGTAAACGTTCTACGGCACACCACATACGCTCATTAACATACGCAACGTGCAATGACAAATATCAATGTATAATATTTTTGGTTTAAACACTTTGTTTCTTTCTTCTTTATAATAATGTTGTGAATACATGTCAAAGGGACCTGAGGGTTATTTTGATCTTAAATCGGCACTTGGCACTTTTTCAAAAAAATGAAATTTCTTCAATTTGCTCGCAATGATAGTCTTGGCAATTGGAAGAATTAGAATATATTTTAGCACATAAAAATACATACACACAATAGAGGCTAAACACTCCAGGTAATTAAGTCCATATAATTTTTTAAACTACCCTTCTCACTATAAGGCAAATTATTTATTCTCTTCGTGTATGAATTAGTTTAATAACTGTGCATTTAGTTTTGCTAGACAAATCAATGCAAAAATCTCAGGATGCTGCTTGAATGTGTCCCTTTTTTATTAAAATTAGAGCCGTTAACAGGTAAATTAATCAATTATCAAAATAACTTTGTTATAAAATGCTGCTTTTGCAATGCTTCCACCACACACAACTGTGACTCTGTTTTGGTCTAGACAACTTCAGCAATTACAATGTTCTAAATCCCTCCCTGATAAAAACAAAAGAAATTTGACTTGCATAACATCATCTCACCCTCCCATTGATATGGAACCACTGCAAAGAGCTTAACATCTGGAAGAACCCACCGACTGGTTTTTAAACAACTTTTTGAATCCATTTCAAATTTCCGATCACATTTGCAGCCATAATGACCAAACATGATAGTCTAGCCAATGGAAGAATAGAGATAGATTTTACACATAAACAGCATACCCATAAAGGCTAAGACATCCATGTAATTGTAGGCTAACTTAAAGTTTGCTGTAACTTAATCAACAACGTGTCTATTAAATACATGAATACTCATTGACTTCGTACTCATTGAATATTAACAGCACACAGGTCACCTACGGCCAACATAGGGTACATGGCCGTGGAATCAACTCCAGTGTGTTGTTTCTTGTGTTAAAATGCCATTTCCATCTTCTGCTGAATAAATGTCGCCAGGGTCATTATAATATAAAAATTGTTCTGTTTCCCATAAGGGCGATATTTGGTCTTAACCATTTCAGGTGAGGTCTAATGTATATAAAAGCTCTACAAACCATGCAAAAATATCAATTTGAAAATCTTGAAGGGGAGCACTATTGTTCAAATGTACCATTGTCTCTCTAACAATTCTTTTGAGGGGGAAATTTTTGCTGGGAGGGTAGGAATGGCAATGGATTGTGATCAATGGAAGCTTGACTGAGGTTTATCCCACTAGACTAACATCCAATACCAAACACTCTAACTAGTCAATACAATTTTTTTGTAAAACTACAACTTCAGCCACCAACCATCTTCAATGTTTCAATGAACTTAACTCTTGATGCCAGCCACTAATTATCCCTTTGGGATTAATGAATATTTAATACTTGGAACGTGAGCTCCAACCCACCATTAAAATGTCGTCCCTCCACCTATTAACCCCCTACCAGGTCTATGAGACATTCTGTATCGGTCTGATGGGCTTATTACAGGCACAATATAAAAGAAACGCCGTGTAAAGCAATCCCATCACAATCGTCTCGTTACATCCCTGTGACACCAAACCCACTATTCTTACAGTATCTCTGATTTGCTCAGTAACATGATCGTACCTTCCAAGTACGCAATCACAATGTGCTTAGACAGGTAGTGTTCAGAGGGGTTAGGGCAATGGACCTAGGGTTGAGAAATCTTGTACCTGTCTATATAACTCTTTCATTTGAGGCCCTGTTGAAACTACTTGCCAGTAACGAGTCCCCAGTGGGAAAATAGTAGCGTAGATGTACACACATGAATACGAGGGTTTAGTGGCAAGAAGGCCGGTCCGCCATCTTACTAGCTGCCAGGTGTTAGATTTGGCAGGTATAACACATCATAACACACAACTGACAAAATGGCAGCTATTGCAGATGGACCTTCTTGCACTTAAACATGAATTGTTACCCACTACTTATGCATGGCAAACATGAAATATGAGGCAGATGGTATAAATGTATCTCTGTGATTTTAAAACTGTTTTTTAAAAAGTTCATTAGAGTTCATTAACTTTGGCTTCAGGGCCCCCGTAACCAGGATTTTTTTTGGGGGGGGGTGAATTTTTATAAAAAAGGGGAAGGGGACTTTTTCCCCCAATTCCCCTGGTGGGATTTGGCAAAAGTGGGCCTTTTTTAACCATTTTGGGGGCAAAGAAGTGCAAAAAAAAACCTAATTTTTTTTGCGCTCCGCCACAGAATTCTGTATATTTTACCTTTAAAGTATTTTTAGGCTTTTGAATTTGGATTTTTTTTTTTTTTTGGGTGTGGGCAATTAATGTTGGGCTTGCTTCCTTTTAAAAAAACTCTCTATAGACCATTTGTATGGAGTCATAATATTTTAAACCATAATAAGGACGGTGCAGTAAAAAGCCTGGGGAAACACAATGAGCTCTGTGCTAATTCACATGCTATTCAATACAGGATTTGCCCTGTCTACTTTCAGCGCAAGTTTTTGAAGTACGTGGTGCCTCAACAAAATATGATGCGCACACATAATACGTGGAACACAATGATCAATTTTAGAAATTTGACCCCAGTGAACAATCTTTGTTTTGGCCCCCTCCCCTTAAGGCAAACATTTTTCAGCACTTAAGATTCTGTTTCAGTGGTCCCTTGTCCCGGCTGTCTACAAATTTAATCACTCAACCCTTTTGTACTCAAGATGTGTTCCAAATGTCTGCTAGCTCCTAGGCTAAACCCCTCCCCTACACCCAACCCGTCCTGCTCCCCGACACCCCACCCCTCCCCCCCTTGCATATCCAATATACCGTTTCAGCGATACAGCAATTACGCATACTTAATTAATCAATTGCATCAAAAAATCCCCTTTAATTGCCCACATGCACTTTGACTCATTGTGATTTCACACAGGGGCGTCGGAACACAAAATAAGTGGTACGGATGACGGGGATCTGCGGTTTTTACCCCCATCCGGGGATCCCACGGGCATAGCCCCTGGTGGGGGTATAAGGGGTCAAAGCCCCCTTAAGCCAGCAATTTTTTCCGTATTTTGGAGATCATAATTTGTACAGGAGTTAATAGGAACTAATAAAAAGTAGTTGTATTATTAGAGTAATAATGTTGAAGAAGTAAATTGTCAAACTTAACCAACTCATCAATGGATTTTTTCAGTATCATGGGAAAAGTATCCAACGCACACACATTTTGTTGTTTAATCATTTACAAGTTTCAATTCAATTCCAATCTAATTTCAATCTCATAAATGTATAAAGTATCCGATTTGGCAGTAATTGCAATCCGGTTTATCAATCATGCTTATTAAGCTGAAATAACTTCTTGCTGCTCCGCATGTTGCAGTGCTTCTCTTTTTATGCTTCCGATTGGCGGCATGCTAAAAAGGAAGCACTGTGGGTGCGCCGAGTGGCAACGCTCCGCACTCCAGCGGCGAAGTATAGTCACGGCTATATTGAACAAAGTTTCATGGCATAGCTAGCTTCCCGCTCCTCAAATACCGTAGTAAACATAGAATGTAGTTCATGGTAAACGTATCCAACGCACACACATTTCGTTGTTAATCCTTATTACGGTTCAGAAAAGAGATTGGACCGTAGGCCTACTTGAGCATTGGTTGAGAGAAGAAAATGGACTTAAAGATAATGATAAACAAAAAAAAAAAAAATCACCATGTTCAGTTCTCTCTCCCTTTCATCTCCTTTTTTTTTTTTTTTGCTTTTTTCTTTTTTCTTTTTCTTTCCTTTTTTTTTTTTTTAGCAAAAAAGTGTACTGACACATCCGTACCATCCGTACCGGTTTCGACGCCTTGGAATTCCCACAAAGATGTATGGCAGAGTAGTCTTCATTTCCAGAGTTGCCAAGAGCTCTCATATCAAGTAGAGAACAAGAACCACTCTTACAATCGAACAACCCACACCTTTAAGGTGTTAAAAACTGAGAGTCGCAGTTCTTGGCCACTATATAAACCACACTTAAAAGTGTCCATACATACCTCGCTCATAATTGAAATAATTACATGCCTATGTTTTTCACCCACTGCACATACATTTTCCCCACACAATGTCACGGCAACTGGTCTACATTTAAGGGACAAAAGGGTGTGATTTCCCTTCCCAACCTCCTCCCCTACAGGTGCTTTCCTCTACAGGTGCTAACTCATAATTACTGCAATTTTCTGAGGCTGAAGGTCACCATTACAATTTAGTTTTAGAGACCCTGGCACCTTTGAAAAATAGTGCGCCCTCTAGATTTTCAAAATTGATATTTTTTGCATGATTATAAGCTTTATATCATTAGCGCCACTCACCTAAATTATTAAGCCAAATCGCGCCCTTAAGGGTAACATAACGTTTTTGATTTAATGTCGACGGCGACATTAATTCAAGCAGACGATGCGAAATGGCGTGTAACACAGAAAACACCGCCAGAGTTTGAATTCCAAACGCATGCCCGTGTTTAACCGGTCTGTGACCTTTGGTGGTTTAAAAATGAGTAGATTCTAATGAAATTCATGTACAATAGAAGACCATTTCTTGATTAAAGTTGCAGCAAACTTAAAAGTTAGCCTACAAATTACCCTTGAAATTTTATTTTTTTGAGTTTTACTATCACTGCAGAGTCTGAAATATTAATTTTCCATAACTGATACTTTTTTCTTCTTGATCCCCGTCAAAAGTTACGCCTTATACAATCCTGATTTTAAGCTATTTTCCTATTTTCTTTATTTTTCAAACTGTCCTGTGCGACAGTTGGCGGGTTTTCCCAGATCACATCACATATGATTAGACATGTCCAGAGGGGTTGTTCGAATCAATCCCATGATGCATAGCCAATGGTGCCTATACTGTACAAATACTAAACACACGTCAGTACTTAGGGATTTAAAGTGTTCAAAAGTTTAAGACCACAAGACATTTCAATAATCATGCTAAAATTCCCTAAGTACTAACGCTTTGTGGCTAAAAATAGGCGTTAAAGTCAGGGTTTTTCATGTATTAAGATGGATATTTTATGTATCACTGACCTATTGAGGGGAAATTTCCCAAACTGGTGCCTTGCGATGATTGACTCAAACAACCTCTGCACAGTTACTAGAACTTGGCCAAACGCTCAGATGGTAAAATTTTCAACTTTTTAGGTCAGATCGGGGAACGAGGCTGCAAGTGGATCACAAATGCCCCAAGAGCATTAAACCTTTAAAATTCCTATTTGGACTAATTGCTAGGTCACGGTCACGTAATACTGACAAAGAGCAATGGTCTGTTCACTACAAGAGAATGAACTTTTGACAAAAAAATAATAACAGAAGTGACAACAAAATTTGGACATATTGCAATATTGGGGCCAAATGACTGGCAAAAAGAATTATTAATAAGGTTATAAGTTGTACTTATAACAAAATCCTCTTAGAGCCTCCCTGTTAGTACAAATTTAAACTTGAAAATTTACATTAAATTTTTGCATACATTAATATTCAACCTTTGTTATCCAAAACGGGAAAAACTGCAAGATTACAACGGATATGTTGGGGGAGGAAACGATTAGTTCGCCCTAAGAGGGTTCTGAGTGAATAACAAAGCCAATTCCCCAACGTAGGGGATAGGATAGTAAAATTAGTGTATGGTGAGGGGTTTAGAGTACGTATAAAAAATACATCCGGTCCCAGGAGCGAGAGTGTGTCTGCCGTCGCGGTTTGTGAAATGGGGCCAAAGGTCACACGAGGTCACCAATTGGTCACATGAGGTCCCAACATGTCACCCCACCCCACCCCCTCTTTTCACCACGTTACATCATCGTAGCCTTATGGAACTCATATGGCATGCCATATATTAAGGGTTCACATTTTTGACCGGCCAAAGGGTACATGAGGTCACCAAGTGAACATGAGGTCACAACATGTCCCTCCACCCCACCCCCTCCTTTCCACAATTTACATCACCATAACCCTTACGGAACTCATCACGGCATGCAATATAGTAAGGGTTAACATTTTGACCACGACACACACACACAACAGACACACACCACAGGGACATTACGACCAGAGTATAATAATCCCTAAGTGCCTTCTGCAATTCTGCAGACGAAACAAAAAGTATAGTTTCCTATAATGAAGGAAGGCATTGATGTAATCATTGGTTGACCGATACCACACCCTGATAGGATGGGACACACATTCCCACTAAAGCACTATCAGTTGCCTGTCATGTTACTAGGAAGTTCCATGTAAATGTGAAGGATCATAGTAGACATTTACGGCTCCTCCGGGAGGGACATGTAAATGGAACGGTGGAGTGCTAATAATGAGAGAAGGTGGACTACTAAATTATGTCAGTGTTAACCTTTAGTTTCCAAGAAAGAAAGGCTCAGGCTGTCCCGGGGGGAGGGGGAGGTGAGCGTTACACCCTCGATTACAGAAGTTGTCTGTAAAAATGTTGATTGTGCAGCAAAATTCGGTATTGTTTAAAACGTGATTAAGAATATTTAAATCAGATACACTGTATGCAGTATGGTAGTACATAAAAAGGTGAAAACACAACACACACATGCCTCCAATATTAATATACTCAAATACAGTTCATGGTTTATAGTAGATTCAACCCATCATGTCACCAGAGGAAAAAGTTTTGAACAGCGTCGATGAGTTGTGAGGAGGAGAGAAATATGTGGCCCCGATGTCACCTGTTTTCATAAAACTAAGATTATATGGTTACATAGAGAGTGCAAGACTGGGTGTTACTTGTATTCCAAAACATGGCTGCTCAAACGTCAGTATCATTCAACTCGACTGTTACATTGAATACCATTGAGCAACTAAAATACGATTAGTCAGAATGTTTTGTTAATGTAGCATAAATGCGCTACGTTGACTTAATGCCTTCACTAAGCATGAGAATTGATTTTTCTCTGCTATCGGACTACATGTTTGCAATAGAGCAGCGTGGACTTTTAATTTCCACCACTGCACATGCCCCTCGTTCAATGCCCATACCTTCGGTAAAAATACTAGAATGACAAGATGGTTGAATCCTTTATAGTAAGTAAATAGTAAAACCAAAGTTTTAAATTCGGTTTCGTCCCTGCTATGGGTGGCCCGATCACTTCACATTCACAGGATTGATTGGAGCAAAGCTAATTGAATGGATTGCCACTTTTCCTGACGTCAATGTGCTTGATGGCCGCCATTAGCTTTCCAGAGCCGAAACCTTGTAGGTAGATATTCTTTTTAGTTCTACCAGGATAACCAGCAAACCTCAGCGGAGTCCTTAGAAACCTGATGAGGGTGACGATTTATGGAAATTATTATACTGCCAATATCAAAGTACAGTGCAGAGAAAATGATGGGTAATTTTATTTTATTTAAAGGGACGTGGTCCGATCACTAAATTAGCTCGTCCGCAGAAGCCACAGATTTTACCGAAGTGGTCACAATTTTCGTATCTGAAGAAATGTACTATTTTTCTCTTTACACCTGTGAATTCTAAGGGAAAACAGGGTTGCAGATTTTTAAAAAAGAGGGGGGCGGAGAGGGACCCGCGGACCGAGGTCCCTCTTTTTTTGTCGTCGGGGCTTCTCTTAGCATTTCTGGGCCTCCTACTTCTCGGGGGGGTCAATCGCTGGGCCTCCTTGGGGGCGTTGCCTGTCTGGGTGAAAAAAACACCTTTGCCAGTTTTGCGGGAACACCAAACCATAAACACAAAACTCGAACCCCACAACCCTAACACAACTGCCAACCAAACCTGAGAACACAACTCCAACCCACACCCGAACACAAATCCAAACCAAAACCTGAACACAACTCCAACCCAAACCTAACACAACTCAAACCAAACCCTAACACAACTCCAACCCAAACCCGAACACCACTTTAACCCAAACCCTAACACAACTCCAACCCAAACCCTAAACCCAACTCCAACCCAAGCCCTAAACACAACTCAACCCAAACCTAAAACACAACTCAACCAAACCCTAAAAAACTCCCAACCCAAACCCTAACACACTTCAACCCAAACCCTAACACAACTCCAACCCAAAACCCAATTGCGAACCCCACCCGAAACCCAATTCGAAACCCCACACCGTAACCCTATTCGAACCCACCCTAACCAATTAAACCCCTACCCTAACCAATTCAGAACCCCACCCTAACCCATTCGAACCCACCCAAATAACCCAATTAACCCTAACCCAATTGAACCTAACCCAGTTGAACCAACTCAAGTTGAACCCAAACTTAACACAACTCAACCCAAACCTCAACCAATCAAACCCTAACTCACAGGGTCGGCATATGTCTGTTAGAGTAATCATCAGTCTTTTTCCTCCGCAGTCACCTCCACTGAAAGGATATTAGACTCCTGGCTCGAACCCAACCCTTACTCAACTCGAAACCCTAAAAACTCAATCAAATCCAAACCCTAACCCACCTTGAACCCAAACCCTAATCCACCTTGTGGAACCCAAACCTAATCCACCGGAACCCACCCCTAACTCAAACTCAAACCCTAACCAAACTCAAAACCTAAGCAACTCAAACCCTAACCCCTCAAATGGTCATCAATTTCCAGGATCTAGACTCTGCAAGCTTGCAGCTAGGGGAACCAGGACAATTCAATAATTAGCCCCTGGATGACAGAACTGTAGCGCAAGCAACATGCAGCGGGCACTTGCAATTTCAATGACAGCCAACGGCCCAAGTCAGTGTTTATTTTAAACTCTGTTTACACATCACCACAGCTGTGAGGAGGCACACACTATGAGTGACAATATGCATCACCCAATAAGGACACAGTTCAGTAGGTTGTATTTGGAACATAATTGACATGAACTGACCTTCTGTGATCTGGGTCTCATTACCCCAAAACCAGGGGGGGTTTTTTCTACATACATTGGTGAATGAAGGCTACTGAAACTGTGCCAAGGGAATTGAGATTTTACTAAGCCCTAGTACAAGACAGATGACCAAGAGAAAGATATCAGTAGCTTCCCATAGTGCATTGCTTCCAATGGAGGTTTTTGTCCAGGAAGTCTTGTAAAGAGTATCACAGATGAAACATTCTTAAATGTAAGTTGTTGATCAGTACTGTTACTTTAGCCAGTGTTTTATCTCTAACGATTCACATAAGTAGCTATACAAATAACCTCCCCTGGAAGCAAGCAATTGTGGGAAGCTACGGATATCATCTCTTACATATTGGAAAAAGATAAAACTATGAAAAAATGAGAGACAAAAAAAAAATTTGCTAAAGTTCGCATTTGGCAGGCCAAGACATTGACTAAAAAATTTCCCTATGTCAAACTGTGATTTTCTCTCTCAATTCTTGATGTTGGAAGGGGGGTAAGGTGCAAGGAGAGATTTGGGGCATCCATATTTGTGTCATAATTATGTAGTGATTTCTTAGATGTATTAGATAAGACCCCAATAGATTTTTTACCTTTGAATTTTGGCTACGAAATGCCTTGAAAGTGAAAACTAAGTCAATTTCATTTGCTTAAATTCAATCAATATATAACATAGGCCTGAATTTAGTAGCTAAGAAATTTTGCAATTTTTGTACCAAAAGAATAATTCTCAGCTAAATCCTTCATCACATGGGGATATGTTAATAGAAAGTTTTTTACATCGTGGTCAAAATCAAATTTTTCACATTTTAGGACACCCTGTTATTTGAAATCTCGTTGCACCTTTAAGGGAGCTGGGTGCAGGAGTATTTTTTGAGAACAAGTAACAATTGCTGGCTTTGTGACTTTTAAAAAATACTGCAAATAAACTTGCGTCATATCCCCCTGGCAAGATGACAGTCTGAACACATGACCTCAGATGACCTTTGACCTTGGTCCATGACCTTTGACATCCCCTGCAGGAACCACCTATTGCACCTTAACCGCCAAGTCTGGTGTAAATCGACTTTTAAACTTTTTCGATGATGTGAAAAATGAAAAACTAACTCAAAGTTGGAACACTCATACATACGGACATGCACGTAATTGCAAAATCCCCATACTGCTTTTCAGCCAGGGATAAAAACTAATATTCATAATCACTGGAGTTTAGAAAAAGGATTGGAATACAAAATTAACAGATTTAGAGATTTTTTAAGATGGCTTCCCGAATGACTGCATGTCATTTGGGAAGCCATCTCAAACCATTGACTTGGTGTTATCATCCGTATAGAATCCACCAAGGTAAAATAGATTAAAATGTATTAAATATTGGCTGGTATCTGAAAGGTAGCCAACTTTATCCTGGGTTTAACCAGTTAGTTCCTACATGAGTGGCCTTTTTCCTTTCAAAATCTGGCAAAGTTGGATGCACCGTTGAGTAATTCCCTAATGGATGGGGCCGTTCCGGCCATCCATAGGACTTTACAACCTGTTACAGTACATGTTTAGAGTGCTAGAACGCAAAAAGTTCCACTCAAGTAGGACTACCCTGGTTTAAACCCAAAACTAATTAGACTCCCTTTTCAGATACAAGTCGTGTGTTATGGTTCAACAAAAAAGACCTACACTATTTTTCAAGAGAATAGCCGGATACCCTTGAAAAGCAAAACTCTATTACAGATCATCTACTAAGGCCCTGGTTCTTTCTATTGAAGATTTGGTTTACTGTACTACTCTTACTAGATGAAGTTATAATCACTACTCTGGCACCCCCAAAAGGGAAAAAAAAAACCACAGCGGTTGGGTGACTGAACCGAGCCTTTTAGCAGGCATCAACAATACTACCAATAGAGTGCAGCTCTTTACGCAAACCATAAGGGTTTTTGGGTCTCCAGAATCGCCAACCAGAACTTTCCTGTTTGGAAGCCTTGCCCAGCCAACAAGGACGTGACTGTGGGACAAAAGAGGGCTCCATACATCTTTGCTCCGGGTCACCAAAGGGGCTCGAATTGTGGAATTTCAAATGGTTCCAAAATTATCTTCAAAGGATGTTTTAGATGGGGATGCGCTAAGTTAAAAGGGCCAGTGCAGACTGCAAACACGATGAGTTACCATATGCTCATCCAACAGGCCCAGTTCAGTGGGTTGTACGTATACATTCATTTGACATAAACTGACCTGGTGTGATCTGGGTGTCATATATCATCCCAAAAAACAGGGGGTTTGTATTTCTAAATACATGGTGAATGAAGACTACTGAACTGTGCCAAGGGAATGAGATTTTAATGCTCAGAGTGAAAACACTAAAATAGTCTATGGAGCTGCTGTTGTCAGGTGGCTTGTGTCTATACTTTGGTCATCACTAAATAGGCAACAAGAATAGTCTTAAAAAAAGACAAGCCAATCGCTCAGCTAGTGTTTAACGGGGATAGGACATGCCAACCTAACAGCAACAGCGAAATTCAAAATCTAAGGAAAATTGTATAGCAAAATCTGTATTTTTATCCCTGGACTCATGGTAAGATAAAACAATAGTTCATATAGCTCTGAATTGACTAATGAAACGTCTTCAATTGGATGCAAGTCTTTCAAACACAGTGGAACAATTCCAGCATCCATTATTAGTGGTAGTGAGTATGGGCATGTTGCCTTTGGATAACGAGTTAACACAATTGTTTACATACATTTTATATATAAGTTTTTGTTGGTGATTATATTCAAGAAAATGCGTTCTGTTCTTCAAAACAAAAAAACGTGACAAATTTGACATATGTTGTATAGGCCGACGGTTTATAAAATGTTCAAACTTTGATGATCTTGAGAAAGATGAAATAGCAACAAGATAATACAAGATTAGAGCTGGTAGTTTCATCTGTAATGGCAATATAAGATTTTAATTTTGCACAATAGGCCTCCTAGATTGCATTTGTATAATGTATGATTATTACGTTTGACTTTTGCATAATTAAAATAAACTCGAAGAATCTCCTCAGATATTTGGAAAATGAATTTTTCTTGTTGTCTCGGTTTACACAACTGATATCAAATGGGGTCATTTTGTAATTCAGATTAGTATAAAAACTTAAGAAAGTGAATGACTACATCACTTTGTATTGGAAACAAATGAACACTCACTTGTGCGCATTTAACAATTTGATTATGTGTATGAATGTTTATAATGGAATAAAGTACAACCGTTATACAAAAACAAGAGCTTATGGTCGAGGAATTATTGTATTAAAATAGAATGGAGGATAATAGACATTGCCAATGATAACATACTGCCGTGCTTGTGATGTATTGACAGTACATGAATTTCAATTCATTTATGTAAAACATCCCCACCAAATTATATCAGTTTGTAAATAAGTTAGTTCACAGACGCAATCACATACGAAATGTACTGTAGGCCAAGACGTGCAATTTTTCTGCAGTAACTGTTGTAAAAAAAATAAAAAATTTTTTAATGATTTGTTTACACTAGCCATGTGGGTGGTACCTATGAGAATAGCAGATATCAAAATCTTTTGCTATTCCAACTTTCTAGTGGTTTACAGTGTCAGTTTGATTTAATTAACGAGGCAATAAAAGTGCTAGATGTCAACATAATGTTCTGATATTTGCAAAAAAAACCTTTTGGTGCACACATGGTATTATTGTAGTCCAGAACATGTACAGTCATATTGCACCAATTTGAGGCAAAAAATGTATTACAACTTGCGTTCAGGGTTTGGTATTGATTACACGTCCGATTTATAGGTCATTCATTGTTCGCTTTTATTTATATACATTGTAGAAATGTTTGTGTTACAATCAAGAAGTGTTATTCAGAAACTAATAAAAAGTACAGGTGTTACATATTAGTCATGTCCCCAATCAGTAGAAACAAAGTATTTCATTAATGCAGAAAAGCGAATGGAACAAAACAGCTCCTGCTGTCCCATTGGAGGACGGCTGCCGGACTGTCCAAAACTATTACGAGCATGAGAATCGATAACAAGATAGTGCTGTCGCAACCTTGGGATATTACTGTTATAGTAGTTGCACCCATTGTAAGCATCATGTGTGGAGAAAGTTTGGTCTACTAAAAAAGATGCATCGCGCCAGTTAGTAGCTGACATGTTTACATATTTACATTGCTGTTATAATCAATCACA
Source organism: Ophioderma brevispina (assembly GCA_023653785.1). Taxonomy (NCBI): domain Eukaryota; kingdom Metazoa; phylum Echinodermata; class Ophiuroidea; order Amphilepidida; family Ophiodermatidae; genus Ophioderma; species Ophioderma brevispina. The sequence goes on from JAMKCH010006126.1 coordinate 25,156, forward strand.
CCATAAATGAGATCTGTGTAATTATACTCTATGTGGTAGGTGACCTATCTGCTTTAGGTGATCGTTCGTGGAAGATCTCATGTAAAGATATCTACAATCTGGCCTTATACCATTATATGGAGTGTATTAGAAACAATATTTGAATTAAGGAAGTACCTTCAACATGGAGGTAATACACTTTGTCGACATTCCAGTGTTTTGTACTCTGAGAAACTAAGATTGAAACAATATGAGGCAATTGACCTGTACACTGTCTACCAGAAACGACCCAAAATCAACACCATTTACTTGTTGCGTAAGGTAAAAGTACAAGGGGGTTTGTCCATATTCAGTTATTTTCCTGGCTCTCTTCACTGTGGTCAATGTAAACATTGCATGACAAAGTTAGCATTAAATTAACATTAACTCATCCAACAGTTGCCAAAAATACGGCATGATAATGTCCACTCTCGATCACTACACAACATTCATTCAGATGCCACAACATCAAAACAAAGTCCCATGAGCATTAACGACGGGAGGTAATGTTACGCATTCTATATGTAAAAACGTTTGTCGAAACGCGTTGTAAGCTTTTGTACTTCTCACAATAGTGTCTCTAACACGAGTTTGCAAAGTTCGTTGAATTTCTATTGCATGTTGACACCCCATTTATAATCAACCGATGGAAGACACAACCCAAACGGGTGAACCAACAGCATTAAAGTCTGCTTGCTCCTGTGAGGGTTGCAAAAATGGTGAAAGTACTCAGTGTTTCATTTAGGCAAATTGAAAACTGTCAACATCCTGATAACAAATTACTTGTTATGATGGGGTTCAACTGTTCAGCTACTGAACATTGTGGGTAGTTTTTCAATTAAATAGATCCTAAATATTTTCAAACCTTCAAACTTAAGAAAACAAGTTTTTACAATGGCGTCTACTTTCTATAGCGTCGCGTAACCAACAATTTACTCATGCGATATTTTTGTTAATGCGCGTACCAAATAATTCCACACGGGATTCATTCCTTTACCAACTTTATAAAACTGCTGAATACATTGATTTTGGTGCAAAAGAATTTGTACATGTTAACATATTTTCTTTATTACACTAAATTATCACGTTAAAGTTTTCTTGTGAAGTATTTGTTATTAATTATCCTAGCATATCTTCCGCTTAGGGTAATACGGTTTAAAAAACAAGTAGGCCGGATCTTGCATGAAACACTAACTCAAATCTTCTACTCAGTAAGTAAGTAATTCTTACCAAATAAATTTGTAGCATTATTTCTAAAGTAATAACCACCTTTTTCAGTAATAATAATGTTAAACTTAACAAGGTAACTTCCCAGCGCATAGTAATGGGCAAGTATGCGATTTTCAATACAAAAAACATCTTGCCTTGTATATCGGTCCAGCTAGGGAATTTGGTCATCAGACTGCCATTAATGCAAGTAATCCAATTCTAGACACAGTTCGCCCCCACCATCATTATCATCACCGTCCCATTTCACAGGGTTCTATGAAAAAACCACAGACAATGTGCTTTCAAAAATTATTTGACAATAAGTGGGCATACATCCGCTTTCACATAACGAAAAACATACTTCAATATAAATATACACCTACATTGCACACGTGATATTTTACTCCAGCAATTATTCAATTCAATACAAATTCCCATTCGTAATAGACAATTACGAATAGAGATCAGTGATTTGGATACAACTACATTCGATGGCGTCTTACAGATCAGTAATAACGCCTCTACAAATCACTAGACACGCGTTCATGTAAAGAAAAACGAACGCAGTCGAACTGACTCATTTTACTACTGAATAGGTTTATCTTAAAAAAAACACCAATAGGGATACGTTTCAGTACGCGTTCAGAAACACGATGCACTATCTGCTACAGGCCAACTTGTACAATCTAACGGGCTTCACATGAAAGGAAGTCCTTAAAAATGCAGCAGTGACGGCATACCCATTCGTCAAAACTAAATGGATGGAATTATACATTCACCGCAACACTTTTTAACAAAGCTAGGGCCACCATAACGCCACATGAACGTATATCGCCATTAAAAATTATAGCATCTTCGATGCAAAAAATATTCAGCTTTTTTATCTGTGCAGAAAGTATTTTATTTTAATTGCGTGCCTTAATGCTAGCATTCACCCTGCACTGTGGTTGCTGTGGTGGCATGCTTCCACTTGTGTCCACACTATTTTTTATCAGTTGGAGTGTTGAACAAAGTATAGCATGAATTATTAAAAAATAAAGTTGATGCAAAATGGTGTGATAAATGTCCGAGGTTGAATAACTTTTAAAAATACAGTGTTCACCGAACAATGTGTTGTCTGCCGCGCGGTTTGTGAATGGCTACCAAATGGTCACATGAGGTCACCGAGGTCACCAGGTCATCAACACCAGGTGCCAACACCAGGTGCAAAACTGCAAGCCTACCAAAACTTGCCAAAACTATCGCTTAGCTTTAGATTTGTAATATTTACAAGGATAGATTTCTGTAGAACTGGAAACATATCTAGTGAGAATAATTATGTTCCTCTATACATGATAGTACTAAGTTTTCATATGGACTTTCATTGTTGAAAGGGATTTAAACATGTTAGAGTGGTTCATCACAAATCAACAACTCTGTATCCGATGCAGCCGCATATTTTAGCCGCCCTCGCAGGATAAAAATACTCAAACACATGGATGCATCGTTGTTGAGTTGTGATGAATCACTCTGTAAAATTGAATCCTAATAGATCCATGTTTGAAATAGACCCGCAAGGATTTCTCTTGTACAGATGTACACCTTATCTTTCTTTTCACGAAATTGAGGTGATGGGAAAATAGAAATGGGAACAATTTCATCATAGCGCAGCAAGTATTGTAACAAGCAATCTAGAAACAAGAGCCCAGGAGCCCGGCCTTTATGGCAAAAAGGGCGTAACTCCAGTTACACCTTTTGCCTTTAAAGGGTTGTCCTACAAACAATGCATATGGGATAATATTTTTTGTAGAAATAGTTTTAGCATTACTTAGGCTCAACATTTTAAAAAGAAATGCATATCCAAAGGCATTGGTTTTGCAGGTGGCCTTCAAGGCCAAAAGGGCGAACTCAAGTTACAGCCCTTTGCCATAAAAAGCGAGCATTTCTGCAGAATGTTGCATATACTCGTCGTCAGTAATTCTGAACAAAAAATTCTGGCTACGCGCGTGTTAGAAAACCGGACGTGTGGACGAACAATTGAACACGGAATCCAATACGCAATTCTTCAAACGCTGTGAAAATGTAAGCCATTTAATTGCTGATGCCGGGTCAATTGTTAATTGAAACCCAGTAGTAAGCGCTGCGTATTGAAGTTATTTTTAGGTTGAAGCGCTCGCGTCATGCCGCGTTTTGCTACTTTCGCACGTGCCTGCCAACGTTGCGTCTCGTTGCGTATGATCGTTGCGTTCAGCGGGTTGTTCGATTGTTTCACTGGGTGATGGCAGTCCTTTCTTGATGTATTTAAGCCATAAAGTATCGCAAAATTGGGTTAAAGATGACCTTAAATGATAATTGCTGTTTAAGAATGAGAATAAAGGTATGATTTTGGGAACCGGTACTCTCTTTACGACGAATTGAACCCGGCGACACCATTATTTTTGCCTGGAAGAACTTGGCCTCCGGCCTCGTTCTTCCACTTAAAATAATGGTATCGCCTTGGGTTCAATTCGTCGTAAAGAGAGTACCGGTTCCCTAAATCATACCTTTATTCTCTAATTAACAGACGCGCGCGTGCCATTTGTTTCAGAAATTATGACGGCGATTATACTACTGTACATGAACCAAGGATGTTACATAGACTGGATAACCAGTCCTTTCATGTGCAGTGTACCATGTAGGGCGCCGATATGCTGGCTTTTGTGCGTATTTTTTCACGTGTGGCCAAGAATATTGCCTAGGACCCAAAACCTTCAGCCCACAAACTATACCATTTCTGGTTTTGTGATTTCTACAATGCACTTGAATGTCAGGTCAGGATTCCTATGAGGGTCTGCTACTGGTATCCTGGTAACCAGTACTACCTGTCCCAGGGCCGAGCTGTCGGCGGCTAAACCGTCACCCCCATTGGGTTTCTGATCTGATGAGGAGGGTAGCTGGTTACCCTGGTAGAATGAAAAAGAAGATCTACCTTCAAGGGCGTCAGCTCTGGAGAGCTAATGGTGGCCATCCAGCACATGCTGCCTTGCATGGTGGGCTTGGTTGCCCAAAGGCTAGGCCCACCGCCAAAAACTGTGGATTGACGTCAGGAAGGGCCTCCGGTCAATTATCTTTTGCTCCAATAAATCCTCACACAGCAGTATTGCTGAGTGTGAGGTGTATCCGGCCACCCCCATTAGCGGGGACAAAACCGGATTTAAAACTTTGGTGTAACTAACTAACTTGCATTGCTGATTGTAGTCTACTGATCTAGAGTTAAAGAGTGGAATAACCTGTGACCGCTTTGTTAAATTTGAAAGGACATGAAACAGACAATAGGGTGTCGGCATTTCAATTTGAACATCGCTCACAAAGAGATTGCGTAATCGTTGGACCCCCATTGGCATGAACCCTTAAGACTCATTAATCGTTTCTGATGGACACATGCAGTTTTAAGAGTCATTCTTTTTTTAATGCACTATATGTAATCATACACAAGAGCACTGATGATCATACCCCATCCCTATTGGTATTACCAATTTATTCCCTATTACCAACATCTATTGGTATTGAACCTGGTGAGCATCTCCCACCTGGAGCTGACTCCTCATGGGCTGAATGGCGATGCCTCAACAGATTGAGAACCAGAATTGGCCGATCTAAGGTTTCCTTGCATAAGTGGGGCTACCTGGAAGCAGATCAAGACACTACCTGTGGTTGTGGAACAGCACCACAGACAATGGAACATCTCTTGGTCTGCCCACTGCTGAAGCAACAATGCACAAACAAGGACCTTACAGAATTCAGTGAAGCAGCCAGATGTTGTACTCATCTCTGGCTGGATCATTTTGAGAACACAGTGGTTTTGACACGATAAGAAGAAGAATACCCCCATCCCTGGATTATCTCCAGATGGTTGGCGGTAAGGGATGGGCAGAGGGTGTATTGAGTCATCCCACAATGCACCAGGTTGGGAAAAAATGTCAACCTCAATAGGTCATGTGGTCCCAAAAAAGCGTATTCAACACATAAAAACCAGACTTTTACACTCATTTTAGACCACCAAGGTGCTAGTATTTCAGTCATTTTTTTGCATGATATTGAAATGTCACAGGGTCTTATTAACTCTTGATAACACTTTTTTATCCCTAAGTACTGACCCATGTTTTGTTACAGTACAGTCTATATAGGCACATCCAATTGCATTGTGGGATTGATTCAAAATACCCTCTGGAAGATAAGCTTCTTACTGGGCCTCTTGTTTTCGCCTTGGCCACACTGTTGCTTCTTGAGTTGTTTACATTTATCCTTCTGTTCGTGGAATTCGTCTAAAACGCGCTGTTTGTTTTGGTTTCACAATTGCACTGGGTGATTTATTCACTCATTCCTTGGAAGCTGTGGAGAAAAGGAAAGAGGAGAAAGAAGAAGTATCACAGAAGAAAGCAGGGTATTTTTAGCCAGGCCAATTGAGTATAAACTAATATTGCATTTATCGTACTTTGAGATTATGTGCCGGTTTTCGGAGGACGAGCATGTTTTAAGAAAGGCTTTGAGTCGACGGGGGTGGTTGAGAGGAGGGGAGTGACAACGAAGATATGGAATGGAAGAAGCAAAGGGAGGAGGAGAGTAGGAGGGTTGGGTTTGAAGATGGAGGATGCAATGAATTGAGGCAAAGTGGAAGGAGGGATTTTAATCAAGGTCTTATTCAGTTGGCGGGTGGTTTAGTAAGCAAAACACGCAATATCATTGGTTGTTGCATATATTATATGAGACGAGATTAGATAGTGCGTCGCGCGCAAGGTTTAGCGCGTGTTTGTGCTAAGGTTACCTAGTGCACGCAGGTAGTACGGGTGGGTCATTTTTACGCGGGTGAAATATTTTGTTTTCTTAAACTAATATTATTGAAATAAATCTCATTTGCAGTGATTTTAAAACAACCCAAAACTAAATTAAGAATGAGAATAAAAGATAGGATTTGTTGTTTTGCATATCTATATAATATGTCATATTGGATGGCAGTCCAGATTTTATCGTAGTGGATACCGGCTGTGCGCTCACTACTCAAAAGATTGGAAGGCCCGCCAATATGACACGATCTTAGATAGGCAAAACAACAAATCCGATCTTTTATTTCTAAGTGAATGCTGTGAGTGTGAAGTACCATCCAGCCACCCCATTTTATGAACAGAAAAAAAAGATTAAAAAATTTACAACTACTACTCGGTAGAGCAAATTTTTAAGCTTAATGCCAGTAATTGAGTCTGTTGCCGGCTAATCCGCTGGCGTAGCTATAACAATGCAAGAAAGCCAAAGGCTGTTGAACCTTCACAGTTGTTTGAAAAATTTAATGTCTTATACTAAACAGAAACAAACAACATAGTGACACAGTTTGCCAAATGCTGATTTGCATAGTTATTTTCACTACCTACTTCTCCTAGGCAAATTTAAAAAAATTTGCATTGTGGGCATATGATTTTTTCTTAAATCTAGTTTTACAAGATCTCATAAGGATTTGGCACAAATAGAGGGCATCTACAAAATCTGAGGTCAAAGGGTCACACCATAGGTCAAAAAGGTCACACATGGTCAAAAGCTCACCCACATAGGTCAAAGCTAACACACAGGGGAATGCATTAGTAACATAGAAATCATGACATTTGTAGGCATATATGCAAGATTCGCAACAAGATTCTGATTTTACAGGGGAAATAGCGCTTGCACGCCCCCCCTTACTTATTATTTACAGTTTGTCAAAGTTATCAACCACTATTTAAAAAATTGTTTCACTTACAAAAATATTTTAAAGAACTTCATGATGATGCAAGAAAATTCTGATTGACAGTTTTTTAAGGAAGGGGCATGTAAGCACGATGCATGTGCATCAAAAAATTATACATGGTGTAACCCATATGGGTCTGGAGGCCGGCAGCGTATAGACTCAAGATCATATCTTTCAACAAATTTCAAAATTATTATTGTTTTTATTTTTGGGGGTTGTGGGGGGGAACTGGGGGGGAAAAAAATTTTTTTCCAATGAGTCCAAACCAATCCTAACAATCTTGGGAAAAAAGTGGTCAAAATTTTGTCGGATATCTAGATATCGGGTTGTCAGGAGTAAACATGGACAATACTTTGTCGGATTTTGGGGAAAGAAGGAAAGAATTGCCCCTCTCCCTAAGGCAATGTTGATCTGAGTAATGTTATCTGTGTGGAAAAAGTGGAGAATATGGGAATGACATTTATGGGAAAATTTTGCTATTAGGAGGGTTTTTTGTGTCCTTTAATTAAAGAAATACATAAGCCTTGAAGGGAAATTTTGCCAATCTGGAGGGAAATTTGAATGGCATTTTTTCTCAGCCCTGGCTGTGTTTCGGCTTGTCAGAAGAAACATGGTCCTATTATACGGTACACACCAAGGTCAGGCCATTGACCTGTGTATCTAGGTAGGTAAAAGATATATATTTATCCAAAATACCTATACAAGACGTGACACGGGCGACATCAAGAAGGGCCGGGGCTAAGCAAAGGATCACACAATTCACATTTACGGCATCACGCTTGAAGTACGGCATCTTGAAAAGGACTTTGACAAAAAGATTTAGAGTGCAATGCGGAATAATACCCACTACATTTTGTGTATGTGGCTATATGCTAGTATATATGTCATTATATTACACCAAATTACCTTCTGTGTCATTGATTACTACGCCATCCTTCCTCATCTTCCTATTTTCTTCCCGTTTCCTGCGAGTTTCCTGCAGTTCCCGATTAAAAGCTCTCCAGCCTCACGCCGATGGTTCCCTGAATCACAAAAATGAGCACTGATTTTCTAATTGTTCAGTATGAGATAAATA
>JAMKCH010006127.1:0-31588 GCA_023653785.1 Ophioderma brevispina
GCCATAAGCCATATCTTGACATGTCGCTATGAAAAACAAGATATCGACAAACTTCTATAATAAGCATAAAAAAAAGGACATGGTCTACTCTAAAATGATCAATTTATGACCAATTCTTTCTTTCAGGGTTTATTATTTATTGAATATAACAAACCTTGAAAATAAAGTTCAGTAAAAAATATGAGTAGTTTTGCATACCTGACACTGAAGTAACCTAACCTACATTACGTCTTAAGTTCATTTATCTCCAACTCAAGACTAATTAAATGTCCCAAAGGAGATCCTGCGTGGAGTTGACCAGGTCATGTGGGTAATGAGTTTCTAGTGTGTTCAGTCTAGACAAGGATTTAGATCAGGGGTGTCCAACCTTTTTGAGGCAGGGGCCGCATTGGTTGAATACACATGTATTACGGGCCGCAAGAAAATAACAAGGCGGTTCTCAAACAACAAAGGTCCCACGCTCATCGCGGTATTAAAAGGAGGAAAAGTAACATAACTTAAAGATCATAGGGAGGATTGTGATGGAAACCAGAGAGGCTCCTACCATAGCAGTTTCAATACCTTAGATGACCCCAGATGACCTTGAAAAATTCTGGTATCAATGTTGACTACACCCACCAAGTTTCATGACCATACAACTATGCATAGTGATGTGACCTTGGATGACCCTGCATGACCTTGAAATGACCTTCAAAATTGTTGGCACTGAATATTGACCGCACCCACCAAGTTTCATCATCCTACCACATGTTTAGGGATTTGACCTTCAATGACCCCACATGACCTTGAAATGACCTTCAAAATTGTTGGCACCGAATGTTGAGCACACTCACCAAGTTTCATCATCCTACCACAATCGACAAGGTTTAAAGCAATTTTTGACCACATTTGACCTTTGACCCATGGCACATGACCCATCTCCGAACTCATCCGCTGCCTACTTAAGCGACATATATGGTGCAAAGATGGACACCCATACTTGCTTAGATCAAAAGATATCGTGTTGACAAGATTTATAGCAATTTAACCCTATTTTTTACCAAATTTTTGACCTCATTTGACCTTTGACCCATGACCCACTTTGGATCCCACCCAGCGCGTACTTGAGATGCTGCGAAAATGGACACCCACACTTGCTTAGTTCCAAAGATATCGCGTGGGACACACGCACGCGCACACGGACGGGGAGCATTTCTATAGTCCCCTTCGCCAACAAAAGTTGGCAGGGGACCAATCAGGGGTTTCAAGTTTGGTTCATGCCGTGCCTCCGAGAGTCTGGAAGTACGACCCATATTTTTTGCTGAAAACGGGACCCAGCGCTATACCAGAGATGCCGATTTTGGGCATAATTTAACACAAATTGGACATTTTTTAAAGAAATGTCAACCTTTTTAGCAAATTTGAAAAAGAATTGGCTTCCATTTGAGGAAATTGGACTATTTTCCCACATTTTGAGAGAAGTTCAGTTCCAGATTGAGGAAATTGAACTAATTTTTAAAAATTTTGAAAAAGTGACCCATTTTTACACCACAATTAGCATAAAAAAAAGGGTCATTCATATACCAGAAGACCCATATTTGCGGCACGCAAGTATACCCCGGAGTACCCTTCCCCAGGAAATAATCATCCCTACAAATCTGTTGAATCTGTAATTGCGGCTAAAAGTGGGTGTAATAAGGGGAGTGAAACTGCATGTTTGAGCGTGTGTGTTGGCGGTGTGTGGGGGTTGTGTGTGTTGTATGTGTTACGTGCATAATGGTGCTTGGTTCTATGTCCAGATGTGCGAGATATTTCATGACATTTTTTCAATCTGTTATTTGAGATATTTTTTCTGCGAAGTATCTCGCGGGCTGCACGCAAACTCTTAGCGGGCCGCAAAAGGCCCACGGGCCGCAGGTTGGACACCCCTGATTTAGATCAAGTATACAGTCAATTTGATTGAATGATAAAATTGTATTAAAATTTATGTTGACATTATGTCGATGTTGTGATCAAATTATATCAACACGTCGCCATAAAAATAACATGCAAATGACAGCCCTATTATTAACCCTACCGCCCCATCTGTTTCTCCCAGGAAAAAATGAAGGAATACGGCAAAAGTCAGGAATTTTAGGAATTAAGGCCTTAATATTAGCATGGATTCATTTCAGTATGTAGAATTTTTTTTTATTCCTTTTCAAACTCCTGCAATCTAATAATATTCCATGCCTTATTGGTCCTCTCTCCTTCACATAGCAGCAAAGTTTCAGATAGGTTAAGGTCAAGTAAAAACATCTTTACAAGCATAAATCTGAAACTACTACTACTAACACTCACAATTTCCCCAATCGTTAAGCTTATATAGCATTTTTTTTCATTGTAAACTGTACCCCTAATAAACACCCCTTCAGAAAATGTAATGTCTTCTTTTCAGAAATACCATAGGGGCATTTATTAGAGAGAATTCAGCAGTTAAAATATTCAATACAATTCATGCCAATCTGTTTTAGAATCTGTTATTGTAAACTAGAAGATTGACTTACTTCTTCACTAACATAGTCTCCGGCAATACGGATCAAGTTGAGAATGGTGTCTACATACCATGTGTAATCTACAGCAAATTTCTCAGCCAGTATAGCAACTTTCAGTACCTAATGAACAAACAAAAGCATAAAAGTTAGAAATTACAGAACACAGTGCATAGCACAGTATGAAGAGGAATTCCTGGTACTGCTCGATTTGAGCAGTGTAGTTGGTTGATACAGTTGTAGAATGACATAGATACATGGCAGAGGCTAAATAAAAACTATACCTTTATTCTCTAAATATTACTTTACGAGTATCCCGAATGAAAACGAAGAGCAGCTTGAACAAATACTAGGGACAGTAATCCAAAATAGGTCATCCGATTTTATGGTTAATATGAGCCTGATCCATCATTACATGAACAAGCTACATCTAGTTTTAACCAAAGGTGTACACCACATGAATAAACTATATGACCCTACAGGTGAACCCAAAATGATCTTTGACACATCTGTGAGAACCAACATAAGCCACTTGTTCAAACATGTAGGAATACCAAGTATGAACTTGATTTATCACTGCACTAAAAAATAGACAACATTTTAACCCACTGTATACCACATGCACAAGATGTTACCTCTGAATGACCTATCTGTGAATGCGCTAAAAAAATAGACAAAAAATAAAAAGTGCATAAAAAATGTTTGACACACATACACACCAAAAAAATCATACTGCCATATATATAAAATCTTAATCAGAATACCTAATAAATAACAAGACAGTTCTTGAACCACATTTCTTCCCCTCGTGATCAGAAAATGTTCAACCTTTGCCCCTTTAATCCACCCACATTACCTTTGACCCCAATCTGTGTACACCTCATATTGGACTTGGGTCAGTGCTCATACTGACCAAGTTTGGTGATCGTAGCAATTGATTTGTGGCAGACAAAAATATAGATTTTCAAAGGAATTCCCTTTGACCCACATGACCTGTCACCCCAATTGGAGTACACCGCATTATAAACCATGGGCTGGTGGTTCTTCTGACCAAGTTTTGCTGCAAGTGGCCCAAGCGTTTGGGCAGGAGATAACAAATTACAAAACTAACCAAAATAAGGGGGCACAAACACACAGAAATAGTGATTCATTAAGGTTCACTCATACTTCACTACACCTGCATTGCAGTGAGCTGCGTTGGCTTAACTAGTCTCTACCCTAAATAATACATTGCGATACCGTAACTGAATTTGCAGTGAGTTATGTTGAATTGTGGCATGAAAGTGATGGATAGTGCAGCAAGGTATGAATGGACCTTTAGCCTTGCTCCGAGTAAGCTCAGGGGCAAGACAAAATCACAATTTGCCCTGCAGATTCATCTCATAAGCTACTGACCTCAGACTTGCCATGCCAAGCACTAAACTCAAATGTTAAGAGAAAGTTATTGCACACACTACAGACATTATGTACTCACACAACAATATTTATTATCTCACCATAAAATATCAGTACCTACCATTTCTTCCCTAATTGAATAATCTGCTTTCTCTAAATAGTCCAACATTTCTCCTACAATTTCTTCAGCGTTACTTCTATCGCACATGGCATACAGGAGATCTACAGCTCTTTGGCGAACACTAAATCTCTTTCCGTCTAAACAAGAGAAAAGAGAGCAAAATAGGTTTGTTTAGTTATGCAGAAGTTAATCTTGTATCAAACTATTAAATCTGCATGTGACATTTTTTCTTAAAGGGATGTTCCAACTTAAATTTCTATAATTTTTGCATCTTGATTGTGAAAATCTTTGACCTTAATTCCTAACTGTAAAATGTTCACAATGTATTAATCCACATTCGAAGTATTTGCTATTTAATCTGCCCAAGTAATCAATCTATACTCCATTTCCATACCTCCGTGCATTGACTCTCAGCCCGAGATTTGACGGGTCGTACCAGTAAACCGTGCACGCTGGCATAAAGCAGCGACCTTTTTTACACGCGCGCACAAAGACGGCATATCTTGACGCTTGTGTAAAAGCTGCGTCAAGGTTATGACATCACTGCACGGAAATGGACTATAGCACCAATTTTTCCCCTTTCCTTGTGTTTTCCAGTAATACACTTGGCACAAAAAGTTTTTCGATCAGTATTGTGCCAAAGTCAGACCATTATGAAAGTTTTCGAAATATACACTTTGTTGCCTTGGTCTTGCTCTTTCATTTAACAACCTCGCTTGTAAAAAAGCGTGCAAAAATGGCTGAGATAGAACGTCCGAAAAGACGCAAACCCCCCCAAACCAAAAGTTGCAGTGTTTGGATTTTTCAATGGTCACTGTGTGGTAAAACACAATAATACGTGTGTATTGATTTTACACAGGTTTTCCGACTGAATGAGCGAGAAAGCCTACTTGCAATATTGATTGTGGTCCACGTGTTCGTGTCCCAGTACACTGCAATGTCCATTGAAAAATCCAAAAACTGCAACTTTTGGTTTTGAGGGTTTGCGTCTTTCGGGCGTTCTATCTCGGCCATTTCTGCACGCTTTTTTTACAAGTCAGGCATTAAATGAAAGAGCAAGACCTAGACAATAAAATGTATATTACGAAAACTTTCAAAATGGTAGGACTTTGGCACAATACTGATCGAAAAAATGCCGAGATACTTTTTGTGCCAACTGTATATAAGGCCAAGTATACTACCTTAAGTGATGTGACCACAGTTTCTTGATGTTTCTTCACTGCCTCTCTTGAGAATTCTGATGAAGCCAACAAACACATACTTTCTAGGGCAAGATACCTTTAAGAAAACAGTGATAAAATTAGAACACACTTAATATATGAAACATATAAACCGGGAAGAGAGCAGAAAAATAACGCAAAATTGTTTGGCAAACTAACAACAGGTAACAAGTCTGGTGGAAGAAAAATGACCTGACGTTTACATCATAGGTCATAATTGTAAGGTCACTGCACAGATGGAGTAAACCTGAATAACTTAATTTGCCAGGTTATAAGCTTGATTATTTGCTATCAGGTTCATGCTAAAAAGCAACTCTGCTATCTTTGAAGCATCCTGTTTGATGGTCCTAAAAGTGGACATCTAATTTTCTTTTGACCATAGGTTATTTCTGTCATTGGCATTCATTAAATACCTTAGCAGTGTGTGACAGACTCCCGAATATTATATTATTTTATTGTATTATATTAACTCATGTTAAATTTAATCATATAAATTATGAGTGAGGAGAACTGGAAAATATGAAACTTGCAATGTGTTGCGCAATAAGCATGACTTGTCTGATTGACCTAGTTCTAAATAGACTAGAGTTTGAGAACATCCTGAGAACATGTCAGAAGACGTTCGCAGTCAACAATAGAAGCACAGTGTCATATCATCGTCATTCTAAGAACTGGACAGAGGTTCTTTTGTTTACCTATAGGAAGCAAGATCGCACACCTGTTGATGAACAATAGACTTTGTGTAATTGCTATGTCAAAACACTTCGAGCACAGGATGTGGACTTCCTTTAAACATGTTTCAGCGAACTGAGAAGATTGTGAAATTTCAACTTGTCTTCGCTTGTTTTGTGTTGCATCATGGGAAATTTGCTGTGGACAAATTCTGTTACAAGTTATTTCTCTTTGCCAGTTGTCAAGAGATTTCAGCGAGTGTAGACCTCTCAAACAGAAGGTGGAGAACTTTGCATAACATTTGGTTATATAAAATGTTATGTTATTTAATACAATTCTGGAAAGTTGTCAGAATTGTCAGAGCTGCTTAAAATTTGGTATCTTTGGAAAAACAAAGGTTAACATTAACATTCCAGCAGATTTTCTTCTGTACCAGTGACATTCACCTTTAATGCACTGAGTACCTGTATGGACAAATGTTATACAATCAAGCTGCAGTTATACTTCCAGTAGTTCTTCAAGTCTACGAGTTCACAAATTAATCGGCCGGTCTAGACCAAAAGGACTTTTGCGATTTCGCGAAACTAGTTGAACTGTACCAGCAAGAATTGTGTCGGCAAGATTTATATGTGGACCTGATTCTACAAGAGACTGGTGCGCACCCAACAAAAACTGTGGACTTTAGAAATGATGAGATGTTGTGTGTTTAATTTGATTTTTAAGTAGGTAAAAAAGATAATAATTTTTGTGCATTGTTAATTGTGTATATTGTTAGATTTAATTTATGTATTAAAATCATTACTTTGAATTTACATCTTGGTCAAGTCAATCTTCTAACAAATAGTCATTGTGAATTTTGTTTTATGAACCACGGGAGGTTACTTTTCTGACCTTGAGTACGTCTCGTAACAAGTGGCACAACCATTTGCAAATAATTTTTTCCAAGGATCATCACTGGGTGAACTGTCTTCCATGAGCCATCATCTCTCAGCCAACTAAAGACATACTTAAACTTAACCTGCTCCCCAACTATAACATGGTTTCCAGTTACATCTGTTGAAATTCCTTAAGTGGTAGTCTAAAGAGGGTCACTTCTCTAAAACCTGTTGTTGTATACCAAATTTTCTTTCATAGTTTCATTAAGGCTTAATAAGTTTGTCTCTCTGTGTTGCAGGAATTGACCAAGCTGATACACGCCCTGCATGACCAACAGGTTGGGTTCACTGAAATGCATAATGAAGCCGTAAACATTTAAAATGTTACTTACAGGTTAAGTAGTTGTAGCATTGTGAAGCTGAATAACATCAAATAATCCTCTATGACATAATAAAATGCATTTCAACACCAATCCTCGTAATTTTTTTTTTGATTTTTTTTTTAGGGGTGAAATGATCTGGATTGGCTTCAAAAAGTCAGGGGTTTCGTTACAGGTTGACTCTGTAATGGAGACCCCAACCTTAAAATTCCTCTCTGAAGAATAGATATTCTCAGGGTTGTTCGACCAAATCCAAAACGAACCCACAGGGAAGTGGAAAGCAGTAGTCTTATACAAATTATAGCCAGTAAGTGCCCTACAGGGATTTGAGCAGTCTCCAAAATATCAAAAACACATTATTGTGTTATAAAATCATTTAACTGAAGCCTGATTTCCTTTCCAATGTTGATGCAATAATATGCATTTTACCTTCTGAGAAGTGGGTGGAATGCCCCAAATGACCATAATAAAACCTTAAAGAGAATGGGCTCGACCAGTGACCCCAGGTCAACCCTCGTCGGACCTTAGCTCTTCCTGAATTCAGTTTTCTGGCTCAAGCCCACACGGACGCGCGTTATTATCATGATGTGGGGCGGGGCCTGGAAGTGGAAGTCAACATTGGAAAGGAAATCAGGCTTCAGTCTAAATGATTTATAAAACATAATGTGGTTTGAAATAAATATACATGAAGATTTCCTTTCACCAATGTTGACTGAAATATATGCATTAACCCACGATGAATGAATAATTTCAAATCACACCAGACTAGCAACTCCCAGTCGGAGGTGGAGCATGATATCTCAGAGCAGCCAACGGAATGCAGCCAAAGGCGAACCCACACTAAACATTAAAGTAACATAGTTAAAGGACCTAAAGGTATAACATAAAATTCGGGGGGACCTAGATTGCTCACCTTACAACGAAGATACTCGCGGGCGAGCGTCACAGTGGCACGGAGATGGAGACCTTTATTATAGTGAAGTTGAAATTTAGGTGTTTCTGCAGGAGTGCCCTCGCAACGTTATCTTGGGGCTTTGTAAGTTTCTGCAGTTACACCGACGAAAAACGTTTGTGGGAGCCCTCCAAGGACATAGCCTCGCTAGATTTCGCAATGCTGAGCCGCGGTTGATAGGACCATGACGAAGTGATATTACGAAACAGATGGCACGAGCTTGAGAAGCTCCTATCACCGCGGTGGAATCTAATTACAGGCTTAATCATCTAGCAATTGTCGCTTTGACGCGCGACCAGTGGGGGGAAGCGTTGTGTAAAAACAACGAGCGTCTCGGCCCCTGCGCGTAACATACCTTTTACGTTTGTAGTAATCAAGGGCCCCCCCCCAACACACCCCGAAAAGGACACCACAGGCGATCTTCCCGCACCGAAGACTGACATGCAATTCGGGGTAAGATAGAGTGTTGAGTGTCGGAATGAGGATGACTCGTTCGTCGCCAGAAAAATCCGGCCTGAGAACAATTTGACATGTTTTTCCCGAGAGAATTCTGACGCTGACTAAGAGAGATTCTTGATCTCCGAGCATAGTCTCCCAGAGGCGAGAGAGACCAGGAAGAAGGTCTTAATGGTGACATGTTTAAGTGATGCCTCAGCCATTGGTTCCAACGGGGGCTTCACTAAATAGTCTAAGACAGTATAGGTCCCAGGGTGGGACCGTCTTCTGGTCGGAGGTCGTGTATTAACATCCCCTCTAGAAGGAGAAGGATCGAGCCATCGTCATTAATTGTAATCTCATCGAAACCTCGATGGATCGCGAAGATAGCGGACTTGTAATTTTCTAACAGTCGAAGTTTCAAGTCCGCTATCAAAACTATCGAACATAGAAGTCGCGATCTCGGCTACAGACGCCCGAGTCGAGACACCTCTCGTCGCTCACCACCAGCGGAAGTAGGGTCCAAGACGCTTAGAGTAAGCGTCCATGGTGGATCTCCTTCTTTCCCGCGATATAGCGAGGCAAGCCCTCTGCTAAAAGCCAGAATCTCGGCTCTCTGCCGGATCATGGCCACACAGTCAATGCTAGGTGCTCCAGGCGCAGACGGCGCTCCCTCCGTCCGGAAGGGATACTAGGGCCGGACGGATCGGTAGACGCAGCGGCAGAGCCGCCAAGCGATCCGCCATTGGACGAAACCAAAGGTGTTTCGGCCAAAGGGAGCGTGAGGCTGACCAAACCGGCATGCTCCCCGCCCATTTTCGACCCTAACGTGGTTGCATAGCAGCATCAGAATTGGTGGGAAGGCATACGCCGTGAACCCCGACCAGTCCATCGCCAAAGCGTTGACCTGCTTACGCACCCGGGTCGTGAGGTCGGGTGCAGTACAGAAGGGAGCTGTGTGCTAAGGGTCGAGGCGAAACAGGTCGATTGAGGAACATATACACTTCGAGATCTCCCGTACGAATCTCGGCACGGGTTCAGTATCCATTCCGAGGCGTCATCCTGCCGAGTGACAGATCGTCGGCAAGAAGTTGACGGCCCCGGAATGTTTGTTACTGCGGACATCGTGATGGGCCGATCTCGATCACCACGCTATGATGCGCAATGGGCGCGAGACACAGGGGCGGGAACGAGTCCGCCTGCTTGTTGATGTAGGCCACCACGGTGGAGTTGGCCGACTGTACTAGGAAACTGGAGTTGGTCACCTTCGCCTCGAAGTGAGCAAGAGTTCGCTCTACGCCCCCACAGTTCGAGGCGATGACCTGGGCATGGGCCTCGGACAGGGACCAAGTCCCCGAGGCGCTGAGTTCTAGGGTGAAACCCCCACAACACGACTTCGACGCGGCAGTCGTGTGAAACATAGAAGGGGCGCAGGGCAAAGATGATCCCCTGAGTCAGGTTGGGGCGGTGGAGACACCTGCCAGGTGTGTTCCAGGACCCCTGTATTGATAGGGAATTTCAAGAGGGACTTGGGTGCTTGATCGGCTGTAGTGCCGCCCGACGTGCATTTGAAGCAGCCTTATATGGAAGGGACAATACGGGACCAGGTCGACGAGACTGCCATCAAGCCTAGAAGGCGAAGCCAATCACGAGCGGGGGCCTGATTGAGTTTGGCTATGGAGGTCGCAGTTCGAGTGACAACCTCCACCCGCTCGGCCGTCGGCTGTGCAATGCCCGGAAGCAGTTGCAGCCGAGCACCCAGCTACCTCAGGTCTTGAGAGGGGTAAGGCTCGACTTGTCGACGTTGACAATGAAGCCCAACCTCCTTGACGACCTGAAAGGTACGGCTGAACATCGATCAACCAGGCGTCCAGATACAGGCAGAGGTTTGACCCCCTGACGCCTGAGGACGGCGCCCACTTCCCGGGTAACCATCGTGCAGACCTGGGAGAGGTGGAGAGTCCGAAGGGGAGGCCCGTCCACTCTACGACTGGCCCGGATTTGGAATCGAGCCAGCGACGAGTCAGGATTGGCGACTGGACGTGCACAGGTAGGCCGTCTTTCACGATCCAAAGACCAGACGACCACGCCTCCCATTCCCAAAGGACAGAAGTTTCCATCCTGAACGTCTTCGGCTTGATTACTTGCTGCAGAGGCTTTAGGTCAGGATGGGACGCCAATCCCGTCTTCTGGGGGCAGAAGAACTTCGACCAAAACCCCTCGGTGAAGGGAGGGTTGACTGGGGAGATGCCACCCTTCGCCAGGAGCGCCGAGCGAGAAACCTCGTCAAGACGAAGTTGATTCTTCGGTTCCCCCGGGAAGGGGCGTAGGTATCGGGTGTGGAAGTCGCGGGGGTACCGCGGTGAACTCTATACGGTACCCCCGTTTCCCCACCACACTCAGACCCAAGGCGCGGGAGGAATGGCTGGCCAACTTCCCGCGGTAAGAACTTAAGCGGCAGACCACCTGAGGTGGTAAGGTCCTCTCCGGAAGGAGAGGTCCGCGGCCCCGCCGTGCCCTCAGGAAGAAGACTTCTTCCCATTCCCAGGCGCCTGCTTTTGGGAGGGGGGTGAGGTCTTCGGCCTGGCCCGGACTTCTGGGTAGAAGTGGCCCGAGCAGCTGCGGGATTTCTTGGGTGCATGGGCGGGTGACGGATTAGCCTGCTTGGCGGAACGGCTGGAAGAAGAAGAAGCGAGAGCGCTTCTCTTCTTCTTTAGCCGAAGAGTCCCCGTGAGAGATCTTCCGCCTGAGCATTCCTTGAGCTCCGTGCTCCGACTCCACCACGCTCCCCGCGACAAGAAGCAGTTGAGTCACCGAACGAACCTCCCTAAGAGGACGTCCCGCGACTCTGGCCTGGTCTTGGAGAGATTCCGTGCAGATCGGAACTCAAAGGTGCGAATTGTGCAGCAGGCGTTCTCGCATCGCAGAAGCTCAGGCGACGCGCCAAAGACATTGAAGCCTCTGTCCGCCGAGTCACTAGCGAGCTAGACAGTCCCAAAGCATCAGAGGCTTCCGGGAGAAAGGCTCCACCTCGCCCAACGCGGATCTGATGTCGTGGGCGAGGACGATCGAGAAAGCGCCTAGTCCTATACCAGAGGATCCACCGCCATGTCTAGGTGCCCTCATCTGGTCTCCCAGAAGGGGGAGAAGCCAGCCGGAGCACTCTTGCCTGTTGGCAACTTGGATGCTAGGTCAAGATCGATGGTCGTAGTTCTCAGGAAGGAGTCATAGTCCCCTTCAGCAGTTCTCAGCACGACCTGGCGAAAGTTTTCAATCAACTGCGGGTACGAGAGAGCTTCTGAGTACCTCCCCGGAGCGCTTCCACCGTAACCCTACGTCTGTGGAAGCGACAACGCCTGGACGCGTTCCGGAGGGAGGATAGGAAGCCCAGATTGACTGATCCTCCTCCGCACGCCGCTCGGGGCGCGCAAGACAGGCCCAGAGACTCGGCCGCCCTGCGCAGCACATTAGGGGTGCACGCTGGAAGAGGGTCCACCTCCTCCTGCTCCAAGCTGCCGCGTACGTCTAAGGCTGCGAAGGAGTGTCCCCAAGGTGAACCCCCCCACCTCCGAGTCTGAGTCCACCCCGCCGGCGCTGTCCTCCGAAATATCGGAAGTCTGCGGCCGGTACGATTCCTGATAGGACCGGTGCGACAGAACGAGCGGACGAAGGCGGAGGGCCAGCCGTCGCCACCTGGGCCTGCGACACCAGGCCTCCCGCAGGGACCAAACCAACTGGCATAGGCTGGACCGCAGGAGCCGTGAGGTTCGACCGCACCCAGCCCGACCCTGACTAGGGTACAGGCCGAGAAGGTGTGGGGACGACCACCCAAGTCCCAGGCACGTAAGCCGACGGGTAGGGCGGGTTAGACCGCCCTGCCCTGGCACGGTACCAGGCTGTACCGCCGGAGCTTGAACTGGCTCCAGAAGGAGGACAAACTGCTCACAGTGCGCAAACGGCCCGCTCGAAAGCGGGTCAGATGCCGACCCGACAGCACCTGGTGCCTGCGGCTGGGAAGCCGACGGCGGAGGCGCGGGAATGACAATAGCCTGGAGGGGCTCCCACTTGCGGGAGCCCCGGTCGAAAGACCATACCAGACTGACAAGCCCCAGAAGTGTCCTACCCCCCGCTAGACTGGGTGATAGGCCACGTACGGGGGACGCAGCTGTAACCTGAGCAGTAGGATGCAGAGGGTACTGTGTCCCCGCAAGGGTAGGCCAAGAAGGCTGCCCCGCAGGTACCCCGCCATAGGAGGACCCGCCGCGGAAGCAGAAGCCGGCGGACCAGCACTAGCAAACACAGCAGGCGTACCCGCAAGGAGGCTGAGCCGCCTATCAGCTGGGGCGTCTGCGGAGGCCAAGCCAGCGGAGCGCCACTAGCTACCCCAAGCACCCCGAAGGGCCCGGAGCAGCATGCTGCGTCAACTGAGGAGGCACTGCAGCTAGCACGGCTAGAATGCGGGTGTAGAAAAGAAGCACAGCACTGGGCCGTCCCGCCCAAGGGATGAACGAAGACCACGCCAAGGGTTGCCGAGACATACCACGAAGTGATGGCTACCGTGGGGTCGCGGTCGAAGGGCCCGAAGACACCGGGACCGCAACCAGGTTAGGTGTGGACATCAAGGCGATGGATCACCCCCGGCGACCAGGGCACCACCATCCCCTCTCACCACCACCACCGGAATGCCCGCAGGCGCCAACCCCCCTGGGGGGTTGGCAGCGCAGATCGCGCCAGCTGGCAACGGAGCAGGGCCCTAGGGCTGAACCATGCGAGCCAGCGGCCGGTGATACGCCAAGAGGCGGCCCGAAGCCATCCCCTCCACGCTTCGCGAAGCATCCAAAAGCTACCCAACCTTTGGGAGCACCCAGTGCAGCAGCGGCGGCCGCGGACGCACCCGGACGGAGCCGATACCACCCCCCCCTTCCCGTGAGCGCAACACGAGCGCGTACCCAGGTTCGATGGTTGCCCACTGCACATCCGTAAGACGAGACAAGAAGAGGCGCACCGGTCGGTGCTGGAACATTGCCTGTGTTTGACACATAAAGGATGGGGGTTCCACTCATGAATGGAGGTAGGGCAGCGAAGCAATTGTGCGCCATATGAAAGGGGTGAGCGTGAGTTGCTAGATGGAATAGAGTGCGCAAATAAAAACCGTAAAGAAAAATAAAAACCAGCGTTGCCGTGGAGTCTCCCGGTACGCAAAAGTCAGACACAAAAACCTAACTCGGAAATGCGTCACGAACGGTTAAGAAATTTTCAACACCCAGTTTTCACATATTTATTCAGTATTAACAAAGCTAGAAGTAAATAATCGCACACCAGACACATAAATTGTTACGAGCTAAGCCATAACAAGATAACATAACAAACTCACACTTAGTCAAAAGGCAGTCAAAGCAGCAACACGTGAGTCAATGGCTGCCTTTGTTTACCTTGTTTCCCGCTACACAGATCACATGTCCGCAATGGCGGCAAAAAGGATACAAAACACGAGCTCTCCGACGGTCTAAAAGTCGCCGGTTATTTCAGTCCGAAAGCGCGTTATAAATCCAGTATATTAATCCAGTATATTATTCAGATAGCTATGGTAAGTAGTAGGGTATTCCGTATGAGACGACAAATAGTCCAGTATTCAAAATCTCAGTTACTTTTTGGCTGTAATTTAGCAGAGCTGCGGTAACACGCGTCCGTCTTGGTTAACAGCAAAAACGGGAATGAGGAAGAGCTAAGGTCGACAGGGTGTGAACCTGGGGTCACTGGTCGAGCCCCTTTCTCTTTAGGGGTGTTATTATGGAATTTGGGGCATTCCACTTCTCAGAAGGAAATGCAATATTTCAGTCACAATTGGTGTAAAGGAAATTCAGTTCAGTGTAATATTTGGATGTTGACATGTGAATAAAAAAGGTTACCAAATACTGTTACCAAAAAAAATACAGCGTTCACCGAATGCAAGTGTCATCTGCCATAGCGGTTGTAATGTGAGGTCACCAAAGCCACAAGAGTCAACCAAAATACATGGGAACTACCCAAGGACACAACAGATGCCACAAAAACCCCCAAATCTGGAAGTACACCCTAGTCCACTCCTTGGGCAGCAATCCAGATGGTCTCGTTTAATCAACGTGTTAATGGGGAGCTCAAAGAATCTACAACCTTCCTCTTTGATCAATCCTATGTGACTGAAAATTTCCGCCAAGTCCGCAGCACAAAAACCCTGTGACCAGACAACAACCCGGCAAGCAAAGGGTAGAATAAGCCACAGTACTCTGTGCTTGCTTCTGTGAAAGGCACCTAGCTGTTATACAATTGCCATCAGATATTTGACTCCTTACTCAAACGATGTTTCATGACTGCCATACCAAATCCTGCATGGTCATCCTCTGTGAGAGAACAATATAAAGGTAGTAAAGCACATAGAATTGAAAAACAAACACTTAAAAATACCTACTGTACATATGAAGTGGTTAAAAACATAGAAAAACAAGGCTTTGTGTTCTAACAGACATTCTTAAAGTGCTGTAAGAATTGTGCATTTTCAATGGTCCTGCACGGGGTCATTTTGCCAATTTAGACAAGGTAATACGCGTTGCATATTGATGTTATTTGGAGGTGATGCCATTTACTGTGTTTGCTACATTCGCACGCTCCTGCAACATTGTGTCTTATTGCATTCAATGGGCTGTTAGATTTTTATCAATGGGTATGTGCCAGTCCTTTCACAGTCTATCACAAATGAAACAGACCCTTAAGTAAGTGAATTTATTACACCTTATAAAATATTCATGAGATAATAGGCATAGTCCTTTCATTTCATTGGTTAAAGACACTATCAGTGATTGAAAAATATTTAAAAATTTGCTGGCAGAGCTTCAAAGTGAAGATAGTCTGTAGAATTCTCATAAGTTACCCGTTTCCAGCTGTAGAATTGACAGAAAAGGAAGAAACCAGCAGTGTTCCAAGATAGGATTCTCCATTCAATTACGGCTGTAGTAATGTCCGTTCGGACAATTAATGACTAAAATCTCCGAGCCTGTCCTTATTAGGTAGTTCTGGTCTTATCATTTGCGGATATGTTAGGATACCTGTACTGTTACATACATGAAAAATCTGATTTTTGATGATTTTTTCAATTTGCTGATTTAGCAAAATCATGATAGTGTCTATATTGCGCTGGCACACAGGGATGATAAATTGAGTATCTGTGAATGGGAGCTATTTCCGTGCGGTATTTTTTACTACTTTCCCTACATCATCGTACCCAGAGGCCAAAGTTATCTTGTAGCGTTAAGTCACGCATTTTAGTTATTACGGTTCTCCAAGAAAAAAGGAACTTGCTCCGTTGTTAACAACAACAAACAAAAATGGCCGCCGCCAGTAGCGGTCAGCGGCTTTGACAGAAACACGAAATTGCTGCGTTAATACAAAATAAAGATGCACAAACACGCGATTTGTCGTCCGGAAGGCTGTGAATAGTTTTTCAGACTAGTGTACGGAAAAAGGAAGTTCTCGTGCGGAAGCTGAAGTGCTCAATTGTGCCGACTTGGACGAGTTGCTGGGGCGATTTTCATGTAGGCAGGTTCGTACATGCGTAAACGGGATGGCGATTTTTAAAAGCCAAGTTACAGCAGCACGATATGGTAAAATTCTATGCCCATTATTCATAACCATTGTATAAGGTGTAATAAAACAAATACTACATGCTATGTCGGGGAAATAGTGACAAATATATTTTACCTCGTACTGGCTCAGGCCTACCACCCCTCACCCTTCGGGTTCGGGGTGGTAGGCCTTGTCGCCAGTACCTCAGGAAAATAAGATTGCACTATTTCCCTCCAACCATGTAGTATTGTACATTATTTACCTGAGGCCTAAATATCTCAAGTCGTCTCGTGTTATTCTTTCTAAGACATCTTCATGTGTGTAATCCTCGGCTATGAACTGAAAAAGAATCAGATTAAAAAGAGGTCCTTATGCCACAATAATATCTTTATTTCAACTCTGTAAATTCTTAACTCTATGCAATGAATGTTGTTTCCATAATATCCCCCAATTTTTATCTTTAAGAGACATTCAAACTAGTACAAAGTTGAAAAACTGCGTGAGTAACATGATTAGGACAAGAATGCGGTCATTCTGTATTGTACAACATGTTTACATGAATCAACATTCGACAACTCTCTAAGACTTAGCGCTTGGTTTGTTTAAACTCATTTGAATACATGACAAGGCAGTTCTCGAACCACTAGCCAGCGGGTGTGTTGAGTTTTGTTGAAAAATCCTGAATTTGGTAAAAAATCCTGAATTTGGTAAAAAATCCTGAAAAACAGCATAAAAGGACCTAAAATACTTAAGAATCATAATGAACTTAAATAAAGTTGCAGAAATTTTAAAATAAACATTTCTGAAATCATAAAAAAAATCCGAGAATCACCCACCCCTGCACTCATGTCCCTGCTTTCATGATCCACCTTTCCTTTAATCTCTGCACAAGTTGACTTCTAATGACCTTTGACCTTGGTACATGACCTGTAACACTACCATGACATGCAAGTCTCTATGATGCACCTATGACCTGAGTTTGGTGGCAACTGGAGTTAAAGTGTCCATGAATTTGAAAATAGGATAACTGAAACTTTAACACATACTAGTGCATACATACACACACATGGAAGGACATACAGAATTTGGTTTATTATGTGCCTCCCTGTACTATACTGCAGGCGACTAAAAATGTACAATTTTGACATTTTTGAAAAGATCAAAATGTTTTTCTCTGAATAACTATAGCTAGATTAGGGTTATAGTGTTAAGCAAGTTACTATAGGAAAGTTTTCAGTCCTATCGAAATTGCAAACTTGACAGGGGTGGCCATGGGGACAAGGATGGGTATCTCATGGTGCACCAATCCATAAGGACTTGAAATAGGATTATTTTGGTTATCTATCAGCTCTCCTCTTGAAGGTCTACCCTTATGAAAACCAAGAAGTTACAGTGATCCCTTTGACCAAGCTTAAGAAGCAAGCAGGCCAAGCTTTAGTATAGGGTGCTTGCACGGGAGGTTGCTTGGTTAACTTGACCAGACCTGTCCTCCAGAACAACCGAAGCGCGCAAAGAATACAAAAGAATCACCTGCAGAAATACCCGAAATGTTCAGGTGACCCAGGTGCATGTATTGTATTCTTTGCATGCTTGGATGATCTGGAGGGCAAACAAAAGCCCATTCAACATAATTTACCTTCTGTGAAAGGGCCGTAAAATTATGCACAAGAATATACAAGGACATAGATTTTAAGACAGCACCCAAACCAAACTCAGTCATAAATTCAGTTCCAGCAGCATACCTTATTAATGCTAGCCTCATCTGCCCCAAGGTCCCTCAGCCAAGACTTGAGCTCTTCATCACCTCCTAGCATTAGAGTACCTGGTTATCAAAAGAAAAAAATGCTTTTAATGAGTTGTAGCACATTTAAGAGAGCAAGGTGGTCAAGTGGTCTAAGGCACTGAACCATCGACAGGGTATAAGATCAATCGAGCAGCCCTAGTTCGAGCCCCGCTAGAGTCCGGTTTCTTAGTCATACTCAAATAGTTTCTATAAGGTCGGAAATTGCGTACAGCAAAAGTGTGTGATTATGGAATTTCTCCTCGCGTACATCCATTGTGTAGAATGTGCAGGTGTATGCAATGGGTGCCTGGCGCCTCATGGTTCTGAAAAGTCATGTAAAGCTGTTCGTCCTGTGTGTCAGAGGCATCCATCCTGAGCACGTAAAAAGTTGCACACCTCATCAAAAAGATTACGGGATCATCCCGGGTCTGTTACCTGCACTCATCACTTGAGGTACCAGAGTCCCTTCCAACCAGCACTAGGCCAGCATGGTAAAAGTTCATTCAGCATGGAAACATGTTGATGCTTCATCCTGCAGTGGAACGACATAGCTGACGATGATGGCACATTTAGGAACTTGCCATAGTCTATTCAGTGTGTACACAGCCAGATTCCTCCTTGCAGTGTACTCTACCGCCCCAGACAGCCACTTTGTGCATCCTTTTGATGTTACTCCAGGAACACACACTGATCTGTTTGCTGATTTTAAGTCCTACAGCTCAGGACTTTCTGAGTACATTGGAACTTAATAATGAGTTTCCTTTGTTTTCTCTGCTATTGGTGTTGCTTTCCAGGTTAAGTACTCACTGATGCCTCCTATTCCAAAGTGCCACAATAGCTACTCTTGGGTACCTCTGTAGGCATACTGATATTGATCGTCTATTAGGCAAAACTTTAGCCACCAGGGGTATCAAATATTTCCATTTCTAGTATCTATCATCAAACTAAGCTCAGTAATCATGACATTCTAATTCAAGTGGCATCGTCAGCCCCAGCTTTTTTAAACACAAAGTTGGAAATATTTATTTCAAACGCCTTTCCCCACACAAATTAGAATGCCCCAAATGATACCATATATGTTACAGCAATATCCTGCAAGGAATATAGCTGTGAAAAACATGCAGCCACCCCCTAGCCTCCCCTCCTCGAATTTGAAGCCTGCAGTAGGACACCCAAGCAAGCTTGAGGAACTCCATGCCTACTTGGGTGTTACTCTGAAGGTACCACCACAAACCTTGAAAACCAGACCTGTATTCTTGTCAGAAACTGTTTCAGCCTTGTGTTTAGCATCAATTCCTGTTACCTCTTGTCGAGTCTTTTCCCCATATCATCATTTGGTCTCCGAGCTATACCTCTCAAATTTCATCATAAAAGATAATACAGCTTCACAAATCCAGTGATGTTTGTTGCTAATTAGAAATTGTTCATAATATTACACTCACTATGAGGCCTAACTTCCATATGTTTTAATTTATTTTGGCATCATACGCCCACAGTAAAGGACTCCTTTGCATTCAATCATACTTTTAACATGATGTCGTTCCCAATAAATTACAACAATATATATCAATTTTATGTTATAAATATGGGCTCTGCTAGAAAATCTGCTAGATTAAATATGTTTCTACTTCTATTCTTCAATCAAATGAGTTCAAATGGAAAATTTTCAGATTATTTGTTGTCGTTGCCTTTCTCTGTGAGAAATGCACACAACAAAATGAAAGCATGTAATATATAAGTGACATTTTTTTTATTTCATCTAACAACCCCCAAAATTCTGACCTGTTGATCCTGTTTTTCTACTGATTCCATCACCACCATCACTAGCACTTGTATCATATTGGGTTCCGAAAAAAAGAACAAATAGGCTAGATGTTAACACAATGAACTATTTGGACAATGGGCGTGTTAAAAGCAAAGATATAACATAGTAGTCCCATTTTCGAAAATCCTGAAATTTTGAGGCCGACGGCAAGCCAAATTTTAGCATGCCATCCTTTTAGCTCAAGGGAATGTATTTTATGAGATTTTAGAGTATCCTACCCCCTGCTTTAAAATAAAGTAGTACTTAAACTTTGGTTTTTATGCAGCTTCACCTTTATCATTAACACTGTGATCTCGAAATTGAAAAAAAAATTAAAAGATACACTTCTGGAATGTTTAAAATTTATGGTCAGAAACCGAAACTCTTTCCGGAATTACATCTCTGAAAAGAACTGCAGTGTTTGAAATACCACATTTCATTCCGGAGTCTATTTATGTGAGTGAATGCGAAACTTCTTTTCCCCCACGAAGTTTTCAATGTGCACTTTCTGCACTTGCTTTGTCAACTCTTGTGATCCAAAACACCAAATACAAACTACCAAATTGCACATGATGACAAATTTTTTCTTCTCTAATTTTTAGAATGTGTGAGCTCTGTTGATAATTTATTTTTGAGTTATAGAATGGTCACATGATCCGCCCTTTCCTCATGTTTTATGCACTCCAGTTACAAATACTTGTACATCACTAGCAAGAAGTCTGTAAAGGATCACTTTATGACAACCAAGAAAGAAGCAATTGATAATAATTAGGCTGCTTCACCAGCTCAATAATTGTTGGGTTTTGGGTTATACTTGTAACATATACCAACCTCATTCTTTCCATCATGCTTTATCCACTGAGACTCGATGGCTGAGTATGTCATTGAGAGCTCTCTGCACATCAACCATCTCAGCAACAAGCCTGTATAAAATCACATGTAATAAGAATTACACAGTGCAGAATTAAGATGCCCCATGCAAACGGTGGGTTTTAATCCATTTTTATTGAAGATATGCAAATGAGCTCATTCTATTCATAACCTTTCCAAAATATACAGCACATGACCTTGCCATGTTCTATCACCATGGCCTTAAAGTGCAGACTAATCGCTGAGTCTGTTGAGTGATTATTGAATTGTCTTCAAAAAATGCAAATGAGCTCATTATATTCATAACCTGTCCAAAAAAGTATACAGCAAAATGACCTCATGTTCTATAATCTTGCCATGTTAGAAGTTAATGAGTAATTGGTTCTAGTATGTTGTGGATTAATGCTTTTCTTCAATATGCAAATGACTCATTAATATTTTTAATTATCGTCCAAAATTATAGCACATAACCTCATCATGTTCTCTCACCAGGCCTATTAGAAATTCATTGAGTAATCGGTTTAGTTTGTGGATGTGGATTAATGCTGTGTTGGCTCCCCATCCTGCCATTGTTTGTTGGGGGCCAAAAAAAGCAGTTCTAGTGTATTTTCTTTTACGCAGGCGACATGCAAAAGCAACGTTAACAATAATCTCCTGGTATATATCACTAAGACACTTGCTAGGATGTGCATATGTGCTGGGGACAGGGCCTTCTCAGTGGCTGGTCCCAAACTATGGAATAATCTCCCTATTCACATCCGTAGTGCTCCAACAGTTGACAAATTCATATCGCTGCTCAAAACTTATTTGTTTCATAATTGTTATTCTTAGGTTTGCATCTTCTCTCTTTTTGTTCATGCGCTTTGTATACTGTGGAAAAAGGAGCTTTATAAATGTTTATTATTATTGTTCAGTTTAAGTTGTAATCACCCTACCTGCCTTGTTCTTGTACCAGTCTTCTATATTCTGTCTGCATGCTGGCTGTGGCTCTAGCTTGATCAAGATCCACCATGTCCTGTGACCTAGCTGAATCAAACGTAGACACACCAGACGTGTGAATCCCTTCGTCTTCTGTGTGGGAAGGCACTATGTTGTGTCCAATTTCTTCATGAAAGGAAGGAAGAGGAGGGGAAAAAGGAAGTGTAAGTTGGAGCTAACTTTACATAGGTACAGTTAATAAAGTTAACAAGCTTATGGATCATGTATATTAAAAGGGACACTAACACATTTCCAGCAAAATACAAAATTGCTTAAAATATCTGAAATAGATAGATTAGACTTGCACTAAAACAGTTACACACCAATTTAGGCACGTAGAAAGACCTAGTTTCAATTCAAAGTCAGTTGATCATTTCCAGCCTTTTTCCTTCATTTTCAATCACAAGATCTTTGTTTTAATAGCTAAATTTACATAGCGCTAGTGAATATAGAAACTTAGGCAATGATAACATAAATAAGAAAGCCATGACCAGTCTGAAGGGTTTACAAGTAAATTCACTCACAATTTGATCTGTATTTTCTTGTGTATCTGTTGTGCAACCTAAACCACTGGAATTTACAAAATCACTTATTTACACACAAAGGAACTCTTCTAGGCTTATTTAATTCAGGTGAAGGTTAACACACGTAAAAGGAATACAAACATAATTTCAGTTTTTATGAACTAACCTGGTGACAATACTATGATGGTAGTCTGTACAGCTTCTCTGATGAGATTGTCCAAAGCAAACATCCAGTGTGGTTTAATGTTGTTCATATGTTGTCGTAACACATCATTCACCTGTCAAAGTGTTAAGATTTTAATTAAATACCTTGTTTAAGGTAACATGCCTAGTTTTCAAAAAGTATTGCTCAGTAAGGTTACCTACAATCTTGGAATAACATAGTTGGAACACTTAACACCATTTGCTATGTTTCTCCCCCAGGCTACAGTTATGAAACCTACAAGGCCCTGTTATCACTGAAATTATGCTCCTAACGTTTCTCCTTTACCTTCCCGTCTCTAATCCTACCCGATCAATGTGTGGGGGAATTGTAAGATTGCTGGATGACAACACCTTAATCAACTCTGGAGGGAAGAAAGGGGAGCAGTTTTCCTAAAAATCATTCACAGTATCCACAATATTTCCAAGATTTTAGGTACTCATGATTCATTATAAATATCACCTCACTCGGCAGCCTAAATAACTGACCCTAACCATAACCCTAATTATACACTATATTGGTAAATTTTTATCCAATGGTTGGTTAAGAGATTGTATGTGGTCAGAAATCATCATCATTATCATCGTCCCATCTGGCAGCTGCAACCGAGATGCCATTTCACAACTCTGCAAGAAGTCTATCCCTCATTAGCTTAGAATGTCATCAGTTTCATATTGAGTGTCCCTACCGATTAAATCGATGTAGTCTGCATCTCTATTTGACACGGAAGTCCTCCAACATAATCATCAGGCACAACTGGTCTTGCAGCTCGCCAGCAGTGGCCAGCAATCGGACTTTATGTTAAGGCGACAGTAGCACAGATGGGAGGGTTAATACATAATCCTACCTTACATTGGTGAAAGTAATATGACTGGCTCCCAAGCTGTAAATAGTAGACTATTTTGCAAATGGCCTCATCCTTGTCTTAGAAGTCATTTGTTGCATGTGGAGGTGATAATATGATTGAACTGAAATGACTTTTGACATCAGAAATGAAAATGTTAATCCAACCCACTTCAAGATTTTACGCATACCTCCTTATGTGTAGTTTGCCGTTACCACAAGAATCTAGTCACACCATTTATGGCAACTGCCGCTTTTGTGTCACATATGAAAAAGTTTCAATATAACTAAGACGGCAAAATGAATGCACACAGTTCACTGACACTGCCGATAGTGAAGATATTGTGAACCCATCAATATGGACTCTCTCAGCATCATTACAAAACAAGGATGAGAACACCTGCAATATTGCCTCAACCTTGTGAGGCTACTGTATTGAGGCTAGCCTAGGCTAAATCTCAATTGGCATGGTTGTCTCTGAAGCATATAACCAAAAGGTTATCAGCAACAGTAATACAGAAGTATATAAAAACAATAGATCCTAGGTACATTTAACCTATGTCTTTCAGCCCATATTGTTCTATTTCCTGAGGCCCCTGGGGAAATATCCATTCTTCAAGTCCATGGTTTACCAAGAGCCTCTCATGGCAAGGTAACTTTGTACACTATAACCCCTACCAAAATATTGTGAATGTTCTGACTGGATTGGAAAGCTGTTGTGATAATTAGGTACGGTTCATAGCTTTACCCTATTGACTGTAGAACTAATTTATCCTCCTCACGATCACTCACCTATTGCATACTTGTCGTCATAGGTTTAAGCACCAGAGGGTGTATTGAGTCCATCCCCCAATGCACTAGTTTTGGAAAATTTTATCCTCAAAAGGTCATGTATCCCACAAAATCCTATTCTTAACACATAAAAACCCTGACTTTTATGCTCCTTTAGACCACATAGCACCAGTACTTAAGGAATTTTCATCATGATCACAAAGGTTTTATGGTCCTTATACTTCTTGAACACTTTTCCCTAAATCTGACATGTGTTTATACTTTACAGTATAGCACATTGCAATGCATTATGGGATTGGTCCAAACACCCTCTGGTTAATCCTGAATATGTACTTACTGCATCTTGAAACATATAGAGTGCTAGTTGAAGTTCTGCTGATGCATTGGGATCAAGGCCAAATCCTCTCTTAGAGCACCTACAAAGGTACAAATTAGCAGCTCGTATTAAGTGAAAAACCACCCTGAAGTACTTTGTAGTCGATACTCTTTGCTTTGACTCCAGTATTATTAATCCAAGAAAAAGTGAGCATATCCTGTTGCATTATCATTTTTTAATTGTTTTGTTTTTAATATTCGGGTTTTTTTTTATTTAACACATTTAATAAGTTTACCCTGTGTGTGACCTGTGACCTTTGTCTCAGATGTTTGTTCTGTGCTCAGGTCAGCGGTTCTTTTTGACCAAATTTGGCAGTCAAGGGCATTTGAACGCAATATGACCTTTGAGCTTTTGGTCACTTTGAAATCCTGCAAACAAGGTCAGACGGCTCTAATATGCTTGGAACAAATATGAAAATACTCACCAAAATTATTTAATCTAATGTCACATATAATTAAGTTACATGCCATAAATAACACTATTACTAAATGCAAAGTATGATGACCAAAAAAATTCACAGTGCAATGACAGTGAACTGTAATTTTTTAGCTTTGATATGACCTGGCTAGGATTCAAACATGCGTACTTCCTGACAATGAAGCGAACAGTCTAACAACTAGGCAACAAGATCAGTGCATTGTTATACCAGAGCCGTCAATTTGCTTGTTAATGATAAGGGTAAGGCCAATCAAAACTGTTGTTATAAAAACATCAGAAATAATAAATTCAGACAAGAAAAAGATGCCAAATATACTTTATATTTATTTTTTAAACTTTCCAGGGACCATTTTTTTTTTGGTTACAGGTTACTTTAACATCATTTATATTGGGCCCATAAATTGGTAAACTTTGACATTCATGTCATATATTTCCTTACCAATACATCAACTATTTGCTTTCTCTCGCTTTGTTTCATAAATTCCATCATTACAGCCATAAGCTTTTCAGGTGTTTCTACATTCAAACTTTGATAAAGATTAATACGAAATTAAACAATATTTTGAAGTATCCATTGATCTTTATACTCCTCATAGTATGATCGAGTGTCTTCTCCTACTTAATACAGTACCACTTTATAGAGGCCAAGTGTGGAAAATAAAGTCATAAATATGGCTTTTATAAAAAAAAAAAAAAAAAAAAATTGCAATATACATTATTTGTGATTTCACATACAGACTTATAACTTTGTAGCCTAATTAAGATAATATAATTGCAGTTTTAAGTTGGATTTATGGTTTATTTTGGACTTTAAAATGTTTTCTTCAAAACAGTAAAGTCTAGATGTTTCTTTTATGCTTCGTTTTACCGTATAGACATGAAATGTCGCGAAAGATTTTGAATTGCGATTTTCTCGGAAAACGTGTTTTGTAAAATACGACAGTATGTGATGTGGGCGACGATTTATAGTGGGCCCATAAATTGGTTAAACTTTGACATTCATGCATATATTTCCTTACCAATAACATCAACTATTTGCTTTCTCTCTCTTTGTTTAATAAATGCCATCATTCCATCCATAAGCTTTTCCAGGTGTTCCTACATGCAAACATTTGATAAAGATTATATTACTGAATTAATAAACAAATATTTTGAAGTATCCATTGATCTTTATACCTCATAGTATGATCGAGTGTCTTCTCCTACTTAATACAGTACCACTTTATAGAGGCCAAGTGTGGAAAATAAAGTCATAAATATGGCTTTTATATAACAAAGTAATCTTTAGTTTTACTTACCATTAATATTTTGCTTGGTTGATCAGCAAGTTGTGTTTGATACTTCTTTAGCCATCCACTGATCACCTTTATGTAGAAAGCAGAACAAACAATGATTAGAACTGGATTTAAAGCACTCCTAAAAACTTGTCATTTTTCACACCACATCTTAATGATTATACCTCTGTGTAATATTGCACAGAACTAGTCTAGTGTCAAGACTTCAATAAGGGATTATATAGCTTCATTCAGTCAGGCATATTATCCCCTCATTGGAAGTCTTGACATTAGACTAGGTCAATGCAATATGAAACGGAGGAATGACCATATTAATGCTAAAACGGGTTCTCAATAGGCGGCCCACGGGCCAAATCCAGCCCGCTAACCATTGATTTTTGGCCCTCAACTTGCTCTACGGCACTTGCCCTGTGCTACTCATGTGCAGAGTATGCTTGCCCTGTATGGGAAAGATCAACCCATGCCAAGAAGCTTGATCCAGCATTAAATGCCTCCTGCCGGCTTATCACAGGATGTCTTCGTCCAACACCAACGGAGAACTTATACATCCTAGCAGGAATTGCTCCAACAGACATCCGTCGTAGTGTAGCGAGCATGCAAGCGAGTAGATGCCAAGTATCTAATGTGAAGCACCCTATGTCTGGACAGAGACTTGCTGCCAACTGCCTTAAATCCAGAGAGAGTTTCTTAAACAAAGTCCAACCTCTTGAATCAGTCTCTAAGAAGGAGTATAAGAGAGTCGCATTGTGGAAAGACTTGCTGTCAACCAAGTAAAATATATTGGTATTGAACCTGGTGAGCATCTTCCACCTGGAGCTGACTCCTCCTGGGCTGAATGGCGATGCCTTAACAGATTGAGAACCAGAACTGGTCGATCTAAAGTTTCCTTGCAGAAGTAGGGCTACATGGAAGCAGATCAAGACACTAGCTGTGGATGTGGAACAGCACCACAGACTATGGAACATCTCTTGGTCTGCCCACTGTTGGAGCAACAATGCACAAACAAGGACCTTGCGGAATTCAGTGAAGCAGCCAGACGTTGTACCTATCTCTGGCTGGATCATATTTGAGAATCACTGTGTTTGGACACGATAAGAAGAAGAACTTGCTCTAAAATATAAGGGAAACATAAGAAATTCAGGTGTGTTTGGCCGTCAAGTAGGGAACTCTAAAACATGTTAAGCATTCTTTGGCCCTTCAGCTAATATAATTAGAATCCCTGTGCTAAAATATTGACCTTCACCTTAAAGGCACTATTAGTGATTTACTAAATTAGAGAGTCTAAATGAAATCGCCAAAAATAGGATTTTTGCTTTTTGTAAACATGTATAGGTGGTAATATAAGACTGAAAAAATCTATTAAGGACAAAAAATGGGGAAACTTTGTCAGGGAGGTTTCTGTTCATACAAAGACTTACTACAACATGCAAATGAATGGAGATTCATATTTTTTTCAGCTCTACTATTCTCTTCCTTTTTGTCAAATTTTCATTAAAATTTAAGGGGTTGAAGATAGGTATTAATGTAATAAATGTTAGAAGTTGGCAAAAAAAACCCTGGAGTGTTGCCTTTTTCATGGGCACTTAAATTTGTTTGGATTTTGACCTTGGGTGACCTGGAAATATAAGTAACATTGATACAACAGGTTAATATAGACCCACAGATGCTTCCTCGTTTACCTGGGGGGTTAAAGGGGTTAACATGTCATACCGTTGAGTAATCGGCCTCCATAATTTTCAGCAGTGTTTGTCTTCTCTCACTATCTTTGCGCAGCAAATAAAATCCACTTCCCACAGTTCGGTCAGGTGTTCCAGGTGTTTCTAGACCATCTTCACTGGACCTGCACAAAATTGATTTCAGAGAAATACTTCATATATACACCACAACAGAAAATGTAGTATCTGCTACAGGTCTAAGATCTTGTTTAATTATTTCGCTTTTTTTTTTACAATCATGTAGGTCAGCTGTTTGATGTGTACACCCCAGTTATTGACAAAATTAATATCCTGGAATACAGTACTTTTATAGTCCCTGATACACGATGATGGTTACTCTATAGCACGCACTATATGAGCGAGATCTCCTGCACATTGCCTTTCCGCATTTATTTTGTGCGTTTTGTTTTTAATCTTTTGCTAACCGATTGGGCAGTGCAGACTAAGGCGCCGTATGAATGCACTGTGGTCAAACAAATGTGGTACTGCTGTCTGGCAGCATTGTTTTGTGATACTGTCGGGTATTTGTCTTGTGGTTAAAGAAAGGGTTCAGTTGAAAGATAATCTTGGCACGAGCAATCAGTTAGTAGGTACAATCTCCCATTATGATGACCGCATAATACTTTGATTGACACATTATGCTTGCACAGAACTATATTTGCGCAAAGACGCCTTGCTCCGCTTGGCCAAAGGCTTCGTCTTTGACACGCGCCTCCGCCAATATTGGTTGAGGCGTCTTTGACAAAGACTAGGAATACAGGGGTCCATTTGTGAAATTCATTTGTAACACTACATGCTTTGGATATATTGGTCCACTCAGGCATGATTTATGACCAAGTTTTGCTAAGGTAGATTTATGACCAAGTTTTGCAAACAGACCCCTGGGTCCTTGCCAAGTTTGTGGGTTGACTGTTTTCCTCTAAAAGGACAAGGACCTTGCAGTAAAAGTAGTAAATATTTCTGACTATTCTAGAAATGTGTATCAACAATGTCAAATGTGGAAAATAACATGAGAATCCCACTTACCCAGGAGATAAAATTTCTGTTGATCTGCGATTGAGCAACCTGCAAAGTTATCAAAATTACAAATATTTATTAGAGTAACATGTTGCAATTGTCAAGTACACCTTGGGGCGAGAAGCATCAAAAGCGTTTCACAAAGTTTGAACATCAAGGTTAACTATCGGTAAACCAGCCATTGTGATTGTATAGTATCCCTCAAATTAACACCATCTCTGCACATGTATTGCATTCACTTATGTTTTTTTTAATGTAGAGCATGTCTAAGAAAAACAAGAGCATCAAGGTCACTGTGCCTTACTACAATGGTATAGTGTTTAGTTGTGGAATGAGATTTGAGGTAAAACCACCTGTCAGCCACCAATTCTCCCACCTGTCAACCAACAACTCTCCCACCTGTCAGCCAACATCTCTCCTACCTATCAGCCAACAACTCTCCCACCTGTCAGCCACCAATTCTCCCACCTGTCAGCCACCAATTTTCCCACCTGTCAACTGCAGAATCAAGGAAAAAGTATCATTCACTGAACCGGAGTACTTATTAAATTTTGTCTGTACAAGATTTCCTACAACTTTTGTCCTTGTGTATTTTAATTTTTCAATAAATTTGTAATTGTTTTGCCAGAATCTCAAAATACAAATTTTTGGCCATTGATATTTTTAGTCAATTTCTATACTCATGTTCATTGGTAAACATTTTCATTTTTTATGTTATAGGGAGACACAGCTAAGCTTGGTACCAGGACAGATAATTTCACAAGTAGAATCAGTTATATTATTACATCTTTCCTTGTTGTCATTTGCTTAACACACCTTGTTATTCCATACATACACACACACATGCACACACATAAACTCCATATTGTTTGCACAACACTAAATCACTCCACATTTTGTGTAATGGGTACAGGGTTATAGCTAGGCTATTTCGAGTGCCGGCCGTAAATCTTAAAATTTACTACACTTATGGGACTATGGTCAATATGATGTTTATTTGCCAATTTTGTAGTATTTTTTCATTTCACTGAAGTAAAGTGCCGATCGGCAACCTCCCAAATGACCGGATGTGGAAAGCGTGTGTCCCCAGTAGTTTTGTTTCAACACATGGAAGCTCTGTGACAATAAGAATAAAAGCCTTAATTTGGAGAATTTGATCAAGAACTTTGATAGCAGATGTGATGAAAGAAATCCCTGATATATGCTCCATTGAATTAGAAAGTGAGGGCACAGACTGATGGCAAAATCAGGGTACAAACACAAATTGTCAAATGTAGATGGAATTATTCAAAAACACATTATGTTTTATAAATCATTTAACTGAAGCCTGATTTCCTTTCCAATGTTGACTGAAATATATGCATTTCCCTTCTGAGAAGTGGAATGCCCCAAAATACCTATTTTAGCACCCCTAAAAGAGAAAATGGTCTCAACCAGTGACCCCAGGTCACACCCTGTCAGCCATTACTCTTCCCCAATTCCGTTTTGGCTCAGAGCCCACACGGACGCATGCACATATCATGTTGTGGGGCGGGCCTGGAAGCGGGAAGTCAACATTGGAAAGGAAATCAGGCTTCAGTTAAATGATTTATAAAACATAATGTGTTTTTGAATAAATCATTACACTGAACTGATTTCCTTTACACCAATGTTGACTGAAATATATGCATTAACCCCCGTTGAATGAATATTTTCAATCAACACCAGACTGACTCACTCAGTCGGAGGTGGAACATGATATTTCGGAGAGCAGCCATAGGATGCAGTCAAAGGTAGACCAAAAACGCCAGAGTCGAAAAATACATGGAACCTAGATTCCTAAAAGTCAGGAAGCCAATAACTCACCTAGACAGTGGAGTACACCAGGGGTGAGTAATAGGACCTTAGACTTAATAATGTGTTAAATGACCTGGCCAAAGTTTTTTGGAGGAGAGCCAGAGCCGAGAATCCCGCAGAGAAAACCCAAGCCTAAGGAATAGGCGAGAGGAAGAGCTCTGAAAGAGACTGGAGTGCGATGTAGGCCCTGGACAAAGGGCCCGAAGCACCCCGCGGTAAAGGCGAAGAACAAGGCCTCACAGCCTTGCGAACAACTGAGGATCCGGGAGGGAACCAGAGAAGCGCAAGGCGGACCCGCGTAAGATGCGGGCAAAGAAGCCTAACCCAAAAAAACGGAGGAGCGGGCCCCTAGAGAGGGGGTCCGAACAGAACACCACAGATGAACCCCACGGAGAGAGGCCCGGGGAGATAAAGGTTGAGAGACTGAATGAAGGCTAAAGGCCCCAGCCCCGTGGAGGGCTGACAGAAAAGTCCGACCCTGACCCAGAAGAAGAAGCTACAAGGAGAAGGAAATCTCCGAGCTAATCCAGCCGGGAAAGGGACCCGAAAGAGTAATAAAGGCGAGGGCTAGAGCGACGCCGCACCCAAAGCGATTGGGGGCTCCGCCAAGAAACTCGCCGATAGAACTCAGATCCCATGAGGGAACTAGCTTTCGGGTCAGAAACGGACGCCTTGCAGGAGTCAATGGAACGAACCAACGTCACCGAAGGACGAACCGAACAACCTAGGCTGTGGTAGGCTGAGCTAGTCGACCGAAAAATCCAGATAACGGACGATCGGAGACAGCTAACAAAGCCTCAAGATAAGCGAAAAGTCCCACCTCAGACTATCACAACCAGGAGATGGAGGGACGATACAGGCCTCGACTCGGAGGTAGACAGAACCACCGAGGAAAGAACGAGGCAGACCTCCGCAATACCGGGAGCCGCGGCACCAGAACCGGGCAACCAAAGAGC
>JAMKCH010006128.1:0-55973 GCA_023653785.1 Ophioderma brevispina
TGTGATCTACTACCGGACCTTCTGCGCGCAGAACATCCAGTAGTGGAGTAGCTGCACTCAGGAGCGCAGAAAATCAGTTAGCGGAGCATCTGTGCCAGAGGGCAGAAAACATCTCGTCACTATATATAGAATGGCAAAAATTTCTGTGCTTGAATGTGGAAAATCCGTCAGCATGCAACATCAACATTCCACAATATAAAATCCATGGAAATCATCTTCAGAAATTAAGTTCCTTTTTCAGAGCAGTCCTGAAGATACTTTGTCTAGTAGTTAAAGACAACAAGGTTCTATAGGTTTCTTGACACACACACACACACACAAAAAAAAGCACAGCAGCACTAACAAACCAGATATTTCCAATAAAGTCTGTCACAAATGTCCACTTTTAGGACCACAAACTAAAATCTTTTCTTTTTTTTAATTCCAAAACTGAAGCTCTTTCAGCTTCAAAGATGACAGCAGACAAAATAGCTTTTCAGCTCCTGTCGTAGCTATAAAATCAATTGATCCTGGTACCATGTACCGTGTGTCAAAAAAAAAAACCAACACTTGGTGGCAGGCGCCATAAGTTTTGAACAAAAGCATGTGACTACTTATCCTTTAATTTAAGGTAAGATGGGACTATTAGCTAATATCCCTGAAAAGTTCATAAAGGTAGAGTCAATATTTTGTAAGATATGACCCCAGAAATCAAGTAACCTGCAGGACCCATTTAACCAAATTGAGGCGATATTAACTACAAATACGGCACTGTACGTTTTGCGCCCAGAACCACCAATATGAATCTCTAAGTCCCAACCACCATTTTTCCCTTTTTTAAAAGACAGGTGATGCAACAAAATATGAATGTTTCCATTGGTAATAACAGCTAAAAAAACATGCATTTTAACACACTTAATGTATGATCAACAAACTCTTCGTATTGTCCAAATAAGACTGCATTGGATCACAGCAGAAAATGTGGTCTTCCCATAATACATTTTACTCACTTAAACTGCCCATACTGCCACTTGGAACCATCCCATTCACTCACATGTAGTAGCGCTGGCCATTATAAATCCACCATTGTGCTTTTAATAGATGAGAGCATCAAGTTTGAGGTCATGGAATCTATCATACACTTCATGAAAAGGTCAAATAAATTCTCAAAACCCAGAGAGATCCATTGAAACTAGGCTTTACAGCACACTGTGGCATTGGATTAGAGCTAATCATTCATCATCATTTTGTGATGGCACACAAAGGGTTATCTTAACCCAAAATTTTAATGACAGAATAAATATACTGATATTTTTATTGAGTTTTGTGTTGAAAACATAGGTTTTACCTTCATAAAGTTGAGAATGTAACATTATTTTCAGTAACAAGCAAGTTGCAGCCCAACGCATTTATCATTTTGTAATGTGGAGTTTGTCTATGACTTAGTCATAGTTTTATATCTTCTTGAAACATATTTTATCACTAATAAATTAATATTTTATTATTATCAGTTAAGTAATAATAATGTAAATGCAGTCATTTGACCCAGTAGAAGTCGTTCTGCAAGAAATTTGGGCAAGTAAATGTTGATTGCAATCAATATTGTATTTGCCATTCTGTTCTTCATTGCCAGTCTTGTGGTTAACCAGCTCCTCATTTTTGTAAAGGGTTCGGCGGTGGTTATTGATTGTTGGGGTCATCTTAAAAAATATTTGACCTGGCTTTAGAAATATTCCAAATATTAGGCTAACAGTCCCACTTTACCTTACAACAAAGATACGTAGTCACGTGATTTGTTCAAAACTTAGGCGCCGGCCACCAAGTGTTGCGGGTTTTGGACACACGGTATTACTGCTGTGCACAGATCTACCATTCTGATGACCAAAATTATTTAACTAAGGCTAGTCCATTAGAAAGCTTTTGCTCATTTAAATTTTACTCTAGTAGGTTCCCAATATCTAAAATAGGCTATTACAACATCTTACATTATCCAATTGGAGCTAACATAAATGACCTCTATGACACAATATTATCAATAGAAAAAGTTCAATGATGACATCATTGAAACTCCTATAATAGTACAATCGTACCGATAATATAACAATCTTTGTTTTTGCAACATACATAGCTGAAAATTCCCAAATCTATCTAATTACCTTAGCTTTTCTATAATTCTAAAACACATTAATCATTCTCAAATGAAGCACTAGGGGCAATCCATTTTTCCATTGTATAATAAAAAGGTAAAGTTCCTGCTAGGAATCTGTTCTCAACGGAAGTAACATTTAATTCCCAAATGTGAGGGATAACACTATTGTTATTTGTATCAAGGAATAATACCATGCAGTTGGTGATCATTATGCTCTTAAAATGGGGACATTTTGTGATCCACAGTTCCCCCTTCCATCTCACCGTAACAAAATTTCTGAACAAAAGTCTCACCTGCTGTCATGCATAGATTTTAGACAAGTGGAGGAATACCTGAGTAGACTAAAGTTCACTATTGAGTCACATGCCATTATCGCCCCTAAAATGGATTATTGTGACCATAAGCTGGTGAGGTGATTTACGGACCAAGTCAGTGAAACTGAGCCAAGCATGTGCCACTGTTAGCCCCTTTAATAAGCCCAATGTGACCTTTTCCCCCATTGTGTACAATCCATATTGAACTTGGGGCAGTCTTCTTTCTTCTGAGCAAGTGTGGCTAAAATTGGGCCAAGTGTTTCACACTAGTAGCATTTTGAAATTGCAATAGCCCACAGAACTTTGAACCAATTAGATACAGAAGAAGTGATCACCAATTGCACATATTAATGAGGTCAATTTGCCCATGTGAGAGCTGGTATCATTTTAGCGTAAGAATATGCCATATGCATATCTAATTTGCATATCTAATCGCATATTTAGAATCAAAATTTTATTTTCAGGGCAAAACTCACAAAGCTGATTCCTTCCAGAAGACAAATCCTCAATACCTTAAAGATCCAGGATAACTTGCTCACAAGCTTTCTTGAAAGTTATTTGAATACATAATGCAAAATCAGTACTTAAGGGTAAGAGTGCTTCGCTGATCCAAAACATTGAAACATCATCAAAATGTGTACTTTAGTATCTTTGTCCTTAGCAGGAATGTGCTAACATAACCTGCAAGTGGTTGGCTGAAAATGGTGTAGAAAGACAAGGCAGGCTTTTTATCTGATTCTGTTAATTCTAATGTGGTATCAAAATTCCGACTTGAGATCAAAAAGGCCTTTCCATGGGAATCCAGATTTGTAAGCATAATACTTTGCACCATAACGTACGGTTGAGTGTACAACACAAAATTATGATCTTGTTTATTCTGTACTAGTAAACACCATCAGCTGTTTAGTGTAGATTTTGAGACTCATCGCGGTGTTATTTGCAGGAGAGGGTATTATGACAAGTTTCCTCAAATACTTCATTTTCGTTATGTGATGTTTTTGTCTACATTAAAGTAGTTATATGGAAAGGTACACAATATCTTGCTTTTATAGCTAAAAATGCATTTCCCTTTTTTATTCTTGCATTATCCCTCTTTATAGAATATTTGTGCCCAAAGCATGTGCCCTCCACCCCCACCAAAGTTTAAAGATAACTTGATCACAAACAGGAGCGACAACAGACAGAAAGTGATACCTAGGTCTCAGAATATAGCTCAGGCAAGACAATAGTTTAATTTTTTGCATCATCTGAACGTTAGCCTTATCTGCCATGCAATTTGATTATCTAGCAAGAAATTGCAAGTTTTCTCCTAAACCAACAGAATCAGAATTCAGCACAGTGGGCCTATTATAGAGCATAAAGCCCCAAAGCTTTTCCGGAGTGCGGAAATTCCGCAAAAAATCGTCCGAATTAAGGTAAATGAGGAAAATACAATTTTGAGATGAAGAGAGACACAACATGTCAAAAAAATAAAATACTTTCCCTAAGTAAAAATAATAAAGAATTATTACAATGGATTCAAATATAAACAACATGTGCAGTTTAGAATATTTTAGCATATTTAGCTGGGTCATCATTACAGTTTGCAAGGTTACTGTAGCTTTTGTAGGGAGTTGTCACAAAATTAATTACCTCTTCAGGCAAAAACGAAAAAGCCGAAATTTACAAAGTGAAAAATATTTGTTTTTGTAATTTGAAATTTGTAAAGCAGGAAATGTGGGGCTTAATGAGCATTTGTTTGATTTTTGTTATAACACCAAAACAAAGATATGAATCAAGTTGAAATGTGGGAAATAAGCTTTTCTCAAGGATATCTATAGTCCATAAGCCAGCAGTTTCTGTACGGGCCCTAAAATTCGAGTTTGTTGCACCCACCTGATGGTGAGTAATTTTCCAATAATCACCTTGAATTAGGATTAGGTATGTTTCCTCCACGAAAAGTTGCACATTAGCGCTTCCTGCCATGCAAATGGCCACCATTGTTTATGAAAAAACTGCTATGTATTTTAATTATGATAGATCAAGTTCATCCGGATCTAAACGAAAATAAAGTTTACCTTCCTGAAGTGGGGGTTTTTTAAACATTTAAATGTCCAAGATGGGCGCCGGGTAGGAGGCATGGTTTTGTTAATGTTACTAAAATTGCCAACTGAGGGGTGAGAATGCGAGTAAAGAGTAAGTAGTAAAGTAATATTTTTAGAGCACCAAAAAGAGATTTACGACATTGGGTTTTATTGCGGCATGATCATAACTATGATGGTCGGCAGTTATACCCGCTCGGGGGACATAATAAGAAAAAAAACACCCCTACATATCTTTTTCGACATATACCGAAAACTATGATCTCATTTCCCGCCAATTTGCTCTCGACGGCGCTAATGCAGATACTCAACATAGTTGCGCTGGGAAGGAAGCGATTAGGCAGTAGTAGAGGAGAGAGAGAAGGAACATCTGGTACAAGTCAGAACAAAGATAGCACTTTGATGTCTCGAAAGAAACTTAGGTCACAATTATTAAATTTTCTCTATATAGGA
Organism: Ophioderma brevispina; assembly: GCA_023653785.1. Taxonomy (NCBI): domain Eukaryota; kingdom Metazoa; phylum Echinodermata; class Ophiuroidea; order Amphilepidida; family Ophiodermatidae; genus Ophioderma; species Ophioderma brevispina. The sequence goes on from JAMKCH010006128.1 coordinate 4,977, forward strand.
ACATTTTTTCACTTCTTCAAGCATATTTGTATTTTACTGGAAACCCACCTATGACGTCACTGAGTCGTCCTTAAATACAGTCCACCCCCATTTATTATGTGATTTGATGGATGGTTGATTGAGCTGATTGTATTACATGAACTCTTATAGGAGTCAGTTTAACACGTTATAGGGCAAAAGTAGAACCAGCTAATGGGGGGGAACAGTACTCTCTAGGACAATTCAATACCCCCTTAATATATTTTACATCTTGGAAAGGAAATGGTAGGGTCATTATTAGAAAGTGTTTGTTGTTTTTAACGTCGAAAATGAGTAGGGATTGGTTTTCTTCATATTTACGACCCTAAGCGAATATAATCAACCGCCATCTTTAAACAAAGCATGTACGTTAAAAATATAAATGTCATAAATTCTATTTGGAGCTTCAAAATACACACCAGGTTTCTTATTCTAAACAATTGCCATTACGTTCATTTAGCAAAAATAGCCTCCTTGCGGCAGCCATCTGGGACGCCTAATGTTTTTAAGACCCGTCAGGCTTTTTAAAAACTTGGTTAGTTTGTAGTCGTGGATAAAAATTTTCTATCTGAATGAAATTATACTGGCGGGGTTTTACATTTTTAAAAAACAATAGCGGGCCATTTTGAAATGGGCAGACACGCTAACGTGCAAGCTTTCGGGGCGGAAACATATAATCCTAGTCAGGGGGGGGGACATCCCTTCAAAGTGTGATTATGGGAAAATTAATCACGAATTGGGTGTTGTGCAACGAACGGAAAAATCTGATGGATTGCAGCTTATGGACTTATGAAATATAAGGTGCAGAAATCACAAACTGCACATCTAGTAGCAATTCAGTTTTGACCATTTATAAAGCAAAATGCCATAAGCATCCATATTACCTGGTATACATTACAGAGGTTGTACTTTTTTATGGAGTTGTGGAGGTGCCTGTCTCCATCTGTTGTAATGACTGCATTAACCATACTGCAAAAGAACGAGAAAAAATAATTTATATAAAAAAAAAGTCAAGTTGTTCCTTTAATCAATCAATAATAGTCTAGCCGATTTCATGGGTTCCCATGCACCCCCCTTAAAATAAATTTTACCATGATTTTTTAGAATCTTTCTACGACATCTTACTTAAAGATTTGATGTTCCAAAAGCAAATTTGTCCCACAGAGTCCGTTTGGCGGCCATTGGATAAAGGTGCTTGAGATCATATTGAGACCCCCTGATTAACCGGAAGTGTATGAATTGATATCAGAGAAAGTCTGTATTTCTCATTGTCTGCCTGAAATTTCAGCTTAAATCAATTCTTTCCCAAGATAGGTGCAAAAAACTGCCGTTTTAGGGTTTAACCATCAATATGAACACGGTATGAGGTAGTGAATAGGGGCGTTGCCATATGCATTATCGCAGCTAGCATCAAAACCGCAAGCTTGTTTCCACGGTAATAGAAGGAAGCTGGTGCAAGTGTAGGGCTTTCAAATCAAGTAGGAACACTATACACAAAATAGGAAAAAGCACCTTTAAGAGGGATTATTAATCGTACAGAGTGGTTAAATTTAGTTGAAAAGATCGCAAATGATTCGTCTCATCATAAGAATCAGAAAATATCAAAGTTTGGTATATCGTGAGGTCAGTTACAGAGATATGGGGTGAAAGATGGATAATAAAGTATTGACCTTTTGTTGGTCATTGAAAGGGGCCAAATTCAAAATGGCCGGTCTTGGCAAATTTGGTATCAAATTGTAGTAGGAGCAGGAGCAATCGAAAAGCATAGTTGTTGCATATCTGGATGTTTAGTTAGGTGGTAAAGTTAGGGGTTTAAAGTTACTTTTCCTTTACCAATTATACTTGATGATCTGATATGTGACCCCGTACCATTTTGCGGAGGTGAAAAATTCAAGAGGCCGAGGGACTGCTGTTAATCATGTTATGTGAGGAATGTTAAGGCCTGAATACACTATTGTGCTTCCATAAATGAATGACCTGTATTTAGTGGCAGGTGAAGAATGCGGTTAATGACCGGAGTGTCCTCCAACATAATCCGGTTGGGCACGTGCATTTGAATTCTTTCATTTTCCCTCTCCTACTGAATTGAATAGGTCCAAAAACTCCAGGGGGACGAAACGTATCAACGCGAATGGACTGAGTGAAATTTTTTGTATGGGAATAGGGACTATTCATCTCTTTCTAACCGTTTTTAACAAAATGGAAGATCTGAAATCATGGAAAGTAACATATCGATTGCTGCAGCTCATACAACAGTTTGGACACCAATTTGTCAGATTGAAGCATTTTGAAATTGGGCCCCGGATGTCAATGACCAATCAAAGTCATGCCTTTTATCACTTTCACACATCTATCTATTGTAAATAACATACAGCATGAAAAACTTTATAGTTTCTAATTCCTTATGTGGACGATCATTATTTGAGATACTTTTCTACTAAATTGAACCACTTGTGCGATTTTAAGCCCCATTAATCCCAGATGGCCGCCAAACGGACCCCGTGGAGAATATTGATTTGGTACATAAAAAGTCTTAAGTAGATGTGTAGAGATTCTAAAAAATTCATGTTAGAATTAGTTTAAGGGGGGTGCATGGAACCCATATAATCTGATACACTAATACATGTCAGTCCAAAATAAATAATAATTAATTTCTAATATACCGTAATACACATCTCCGTCTGATGCCAGCAATTTGGACGTGGGTGTCTCCAGGACACTGTGGTGTGGGTTTAGCATTGCAGAAGGTCTTGGTGAAACAGGGTTCAAGTAATCATTGGCCATAGGCCAAGAAAAAATAAATTGGTTGATTGCCCTTTCACCGCCAAAAAAATTGGGCGGTAGGAGGTCGATGATTTTTAAAAAAAATTTTTTTGTGAGGAAGAAGAAAGAAGAATCTTTCTATAGGCAATACGAAAGTTTCAACTTAATGGAAGGCAGGGAATAAACAAACGACCCAATGTCTGCGCATGTATAGAATACGTAGTATACGGGGGAAACAGGTATAATCGCCATGTTGTGGTTTTGAAAAACTCAACGACCAGTTTACCAACGAATGTATTTTTCAGCGAATGAAGCAACCCAATAGACACCCTTTTTCTAATCTCTCTATTTTAACATAAAACAAGATTTATTATTTATTTTGGTAAAATCAATTGATTTTAACTTATTTTCAAGGTAATATGGATATGTGTATATTTTAAACGGTGTTTTTTTACTGAAATCGTGTTGTACGAACCGTCCTAGGCGGTCCAGAAAGTGTGTAGTCGGTGGCACAGACCTTCGACAGAAGATATCTAAATTAGTAATGCGCGAGAGTGAGATAACGTATTATCAGTCGTCATAGCGACTGCATGCAAATGAAACTAAATCTCAATATCCCAGAAAAACGAGGGGGTTCTATCGAGATTTTTGCATCGAGGGTCCGGTTTGACTAGGTTTGTTTGGTATTTGTATCGTAATGGGGTCTGAAACCTATAGAACCTAGGAGAAAATTGAACGTTTTTGTCGGGGACTGGGTGCTCGCAAACACGGAAAAAGTAACACGCAATCGCTACGGACGCATCCTTTTTCCCCACAATGCATTTCGGTATATTCCAGTCTTGAGAATTTCAAACGCTGCGCCACTTTTTTTTCATTTTAGAAAACAGGTATACGTACTTACCGGACCGCCGATTAGAACCGTCTCCATGAAACCGTTTGGCTAAGAGCAATCGGTCAGCGCCAGTTTGACGCACGACTACGACAAGTTCGGCGATATTCCCCATAAAAATATACACACCATTTTGGTTCAACCTTCAGTTAAGATATAGTAAATTTGATATAACCTTTTATCGTGCAGTATGATTTTGTAAAAATCCAAGTTCAAAGTCCTAATCGTACTCAAAGGCTGCTGGATTACTTCCAAAACTATTTGGATGTGCATCACCATCTTTGCGTTGTTACTTGCACGTGCGCACAGCCAGTCTGCCTATGGCAGGTCAAAAGCCACTGCCATATATTTCAGTAATACGGCAGGGCGTGTGCAATTTCTGTCAGTTTTTATGCGAAAAGTTGCTGTTTTAAAACCTTGTATCCTAAAGATGAGGCTTAAATTGGACAAAATTGTATGCAATTCTAACTCATCACTACATTTTGTGCACTAAATTCAAGATGGACAAAGGAATTTCCCTGAAGATGATGGATGATTTTCTGGAGGTGTGTGTGTAGTCAAAGTGTGATTTATTTTCTAAAAAAATCCCAACTTTAATGATCATTGTAAGAGAAAAAGAGTCCCCTATCAATGTGTTTTTAACTGCTGAGATGGAATTGTATTAAAGTAAATTGCAAAATAATTTTTGTGTGAGAATCATTGGCCTTTGAATTTATATGAAAAAGCAAACCTCGCGTATTTGGCGACTTCGCCACGAATGAGGTGATATCGCTCGATTGAGCGCTTGTACCCGACTGGACTGTCGGACGTATTCAGACACAAACTCTATGTTCGGGAGCAGATGGGCAATCTGCTAGGACTGCAGGGTAATATTCAGGTTTTGCATCGTATTAAAACAAACATTAGAAAAAGTAAGTGATTTACGCCATAAAACTCTTCAAATTCGATTTTTTGGGTCGGCGGTGAAAGGGCCATCAAAACATTTTGTTTTGGCTTATCATTGCAATTTCCAACTCAAAAGTGACAAATGCAGTTGAGGGCCATGCCTTCGAGTCACCACGACCCTCCTACATGTGCAATGAGGTCCCCAAGTATGCCCAAGGCTTCCTGTTTGAAATCCTTTAAAGGCACTATCAGTGCTTTGCTAAGTCAAACATCAAACAAATCATTCAAAAATCAGATTTGTGCATGTCTGTAACAAGTACAGTACCCTAAAATACCATGCAAAGATTAAGACCAGAAGCAATCAAACTAATAAGCACAAAGTAGATATTTAGCATTATGTCCGAACGGACACTTGTTTTAACAACACGATATGAATGAGTCTCAAATCATCGAACAGCCGTTTTCTCTTCTGGCAATGGTCAGTTGTGAAAAAGTAACCTAATGAGAATTTACAGTCAAATCCTTCACATTTAAGCTATCCTGTAAATTTCAAATATTTTGGCTCTTTCGGTGAATCAATGATAGTGTCTTTAATGAAAATCATCAGGGGCCATGAATGTGGGTGCAATATACACACCGCAAGTTGACAGGTCCAGATTGTTGTTGAACCAGCAAAATCTATGCTCTGTGCTGCAGTTGATCTTATTAAGCAGAATGTGTCTGACTGCAAGCATGCCAGACTCACAATACTCCTCCTCCTTTTCCCCTGGTAACAGAAGTTAGTTCATATTTTTTCTCATTCAGGTCAGGTCGTTTCCTTTGAGGGCCTTGCTACTGGTATCCTGTAACTAGTACTATCTATACCCTGTGCCAGGGCCGAGTTGTCAGCGGCTAACCGTCACCTCCATCGGATATCTGATGAGGAGGGTAGCTGGTTACCCTGGTAGAATGAAAAAGAAATCTACCTACAAGGGCGTCAGCTCTGGAGAGCTATGGCGGCCATCCAGCACATGCTGCCTTGCATGTGGGCGTGGTTGCCCAAAGGCTAGGCCCACCGCCGAAAACTGTGGATTGACTCAGGAAGGGCATCCGTCAATTATCTTTTGCTCCAAAAACCTACCAGCAGTTTGCTGAGTGAGGTGTATCCAGCCACCCTCTTTAAACGGGGACAAAACAGGATTAAAACTTTGGTATACTAACTAAACTAACATTACACCAGTGAAATGTTAAGGCCCAGGAAAGGTTTACTTTTGGTGTTATAACAAAACGCTCAAATGTGGTCGAACCACATTACACACACACACCCCACCCTATGGTCCCAATTTAGTAAACATTTTTTTTTTCTACTATTCAGCAAGCTGGACGATTTAACTCATTATCATGTTTGAGGAGTCTAAGAGTGTGTGACATGTCATATCCAAAACACGATAATGATAAAATTGGATGATTTACGCCCATTATTAATTGGTCTCACTCTGAGGTTTAAAATAATTTTTTGCAACTCATAGCTCAACCAATTAATTTGGACTTAATCGATCCAATTTTTTTTAATTCATTATTATGCTCTCAGAATCTTCCGTCCTATATCACTATACACAACCCAAAAAACACAATACAAGTACGTATTTTCGACTTGTCAACACCATTCAAAACTTGGGTATCTAATTTATTCACAACTTTGGCAGTAATCGCATCTTGGTTTTACATTGTATCTTACAAGTAACACACTGGTTGCATGGTTTGCATTTTTGCCACGCTCTGGTGACGATGATGCTGTCTATTCTCCACCCCGATTAATTAAAACATTTTGCACTTTTCTGCAGCTTCTGATTGATCGACCACAAATAAGCCCAGTGTATGTGAAAAAGTCTAGCAGCAGACGATAAATTGGATCCACAATCCAGGGTGCTGGAAAAAAGCAAATTTCGCCGGGAAGCCAATATATTTCCCGCCGACAACTTCCAACATAAATGAAATTCTTACCTCCAAATTGATTCCTAAGGGTCCAGGTGATCGGCATTTCAGAAAACCAGCTTTTCACCCGCGATTTTTCGTCAATTCCACTTTTGTAATCGCACTGATAAATTGGATTTTCTGTCGCAAAAAGGCGCTGAAATTCACCGAATCCACGTAATTACGCACCTAAACTAACGGGTCCTGGTAGGAAAAAAACATCCATGTTACAGAAGTGTAATCAATAAATCAATCAACGATATGTCGATCACAAAAAGCCTAGGTTGTCGTACCTATGATTCCCTCCCAGACCCTCTTAAAATGATGCGGTAAGGAATACAAATATTCCCAAGCATGTCAATCATAACTGCATGGCCCGACACTGTTTCTCCATCGTTTAGCATTTTGTGTTCTTTCAGGGTCAGTATTTACAATAAGCAATTACTCACACCCAGTATTAAATGGATCAAAACCAAAACAACTATCGTGAAACATAGCTTCCAGTCCTATGTTAATTGCAATAAACACAAATAAAACAACGGTTATTAAGTCAGAATTATTTTTAAAAAATCATTTCAAGAATTGACTAACAGATATATAGAATTGTAATCTTAACAAAACCTGATAAGTTAAAGTCCTGTAAATGTTACAAATATCTAAACTTTTAAATTAAAAAAAACTATACAAAATGCCGACGGCCGAACCCGACGGCCATGCCAACGCGCGGATAATTGACACAAAACAAATAATAAACTGATTTGAATAGCCTTTTAGAATCGTAACCGATCGTAAATTTGTGATCAGAATTACATGTGGGTGACGTGATTACCTGTGGTCATGTGCTGAAAAGTCATGAAAGATCAAGCTTAGACTGGCTTGGGAATTTCCCGGACCGTTTTTAATCACCAGTGCTTTTTCCCGCGGGTACAGGAGTTCCAGGACCACTGGCTGCGGTAGCCTGTACGGAGTCAGCTGGTCGCCGGATAACTACAGAAATATGGAAACGACGCGGGACTTTCGGGAATTAAATTATGCCTTTAATTTGATTTATTTTCGGACCTTAATTTTGGATTAAAAACGCTCGTTACTTAATTTTATATCCTTGTCTTGGTATTTTCTACTCTTTCTCATTTCTTTTCTTTCTCCTCATCATTTGCCCGACGAGGATTGCAAGATTTTCCAGGGACGGAGCTTCCCAAATTCCCCACTTTTTCCGCCATGGCCACAATCGATCATTGCCTCTACCGCATGCTGTTGTTTTGCTGCCGTCAAAACTTGTATATATTCGTAGTCAGAGCAGCCTGAGGTGAGGCTAATGGGATGAAAGGTCGCGGGGTTAGCTGTTTTTGGAGGTTTTGTCACATTTTCGGAATGTGCTGATCAGCTGAGATGCTGCAGAATATATTTAGATGAATGACCACTTCATCAAAGTCAAGATTTGCAAAATAAAAAAGGAACGAATTTGAAAAGCTTAGCTAAGGATGCCCAAGTACACGCGAAGCACAGAAAGTCAGGGTGAAGAGATATTCAAGCAGTACTTGTAGGAAAGGCTGTACGACCCGGATTTCGAATCATCATAACAGCAAGTGAAAAAGCTTGGCGAGTATTTGAAACACTTCTATGTTGAAGTCGTTAGAGAGAATGGTGAATGAGAATACAAAACGGGATCGTTGATAAACATCTAGAGCAGCCATAAACTGGCATTGGGAAACAATGGACACAAGGTACACATTCTGAATGAGCCAGAGTTCACCCAAGCCAACTTAGCTTTCACAGCAAAGCAAGCTGAACTGAAACGAGAGGGCTATGGAGACACTCAAAGTTACCCTCCCATTGATGAAAATGACATTTTAAAACTGTACAGGTCAGGTGTGTTTGATACAAGCAATCCAGGTGGTTTGCAGAGCAAAGTTTGGTTCCAGATAATGTTATTCATATGTCGCCGTGGTAGAGAAAATTTGCGCAAGTTGCAAAAAGATCACTTTGCCATTGGGGAGGACAGCAACGGAAGAAAGTATGTCTACCAAAGAAAGGATGAGATGACAAAGCGTATAAGGGAAGGGGTGATAACATGAAATCCAGGGTGGATGCAGGTAGGATGTACGCTACTGGTGGAGAAGGATGTCCCATGGCATCTTCGAAAAGTATGTCTCCAAACTGAATCCACAAAACAACGCCTTCTTTCAAGCACCGTTTCCACGTCCACCAACTGACCCGGAGTCTCCCTGATACAAGAATGCGCCCGTAGGAGAAAAATCGCTGGGAAATTTCATGAGTAAGCTTTCGCTAGAGAGGTATGTCCAAGCCGGGGGGTGTCCCCAACCTGCGGCCCGCAGAGAGCTCGCATGCGGCCCGCGAGGCACTTTCCAGAAAATAATCATCAGAAATAGATTTTTAAAAATATGAATTACTTCAATTTCCTCAACTGAAACCAAAACTTTTGGAACAGTAATTGACAAAATTGGTCCACGTTCATCAACTGAACCAAAATTGTGAAAAAAATTTAGTCAATTTTTTCAACACTGAAGCCAAAATTTTCCAAACTTGTTCAAAAAAAAGCCTAATATTTCTCGGAACAATGGGTACAAAAAAAAAAAAAATTTTCCTTTTTTTTTTTGTGGGGAATCGCTATGGGTCCCTGTAATGGCAAAATTTGGTATGTGGGTCTACTTCCAGACTATCAAAAGCATGCATAAACCAAACTTTAAACTCCCCTCCGATTACTTGCATGACGGCCCGAATTACTGTGGATACAACCAATGCGGCCCCTGCGTGAAAAGGTTGGACACCCCTGGTCCAAGCGTTACACAAATCATAGCTTGCATACCACATGCATCACTCTGCTCGATGAGAGTTCGTTTTCATATGTTTTGTTTTGGAGATATCGTAATGTGTCGGGCCATAGAAACGAAGAAGCCTACGAACATACATCGGTCGACCAAATGACAGGAAAAAGCAAAAATGATCAGATGCGCTGTCATCGTCAATCAGTTATGTGCCACCTCCAGTCCCTTCAGCTTCTGAAAAAAAAAACCGGTTCTAGGCCTAGCATGTAAAACTACTGCGCCATCTAATGTTATAGCCCACCGAGTATGGTTGATCCATCTCCGTCAACTGGATGTAAGGTGTCAACAAGTAAAATTGCTGCACCATCTACTGTTAGTGCCCCACCAAGTATGGTTGATCTAGCACCGTCAACTTCTGGAGGTAAGGTGTCAATAAGTAAATCTACTGTTAGTTACGGTTATTGGTCAAGCTCAGTCATCTTCTGCAAATAGTGCCAGTTTGCAGGATGAAGGTTCGCAGACACTGAACTTTGATTTCCCTTTGAGCAATTCCCAAATGGAGACTTTAGAGGAACTTCCAACAGTAGATTTTGGCTTAATCCAACCAGCATCTCAGGTTGATCAGTTCTTCAGCTAATCAAGCAGTGGCACAACCAGCACCATCGCAGTTGATACAGCACTCCGAGTCAACGACTGCTGATTCAACGGCAAATTCCAGCTCAGCCACCGACCCCATTCACGATTCAAAATTGTAACATGACAATTAATTATTATCAAAAATAACTTGCAAAAAGAAGACCATTGTACATATGCTTGGATCAATTTGTTTTGCACTCCTGATCATTTGGAACATTGGATTAATGCATTTGGAACTTTGGATTGAATTTTAACACATTTGGAACTTTGGATTGAAACTGACTTTTAACGCATTTGGAACGTTTACTCGTTGGATTTTACCACATTTGGAACATTGAGTTATTAATATTTGTGAACTTTGGAAGGCAACACTCTGGACACTAAAGGTGGTAAGTACTTATTTTTTATTAGAAATGTGTATAGTGATATAGGACACAAGATCCTGAGAGCATAATAATGACAAAATTGGATTCTGTTTTCGTCCAATACACAGATTTATTGGTCTCGCCATGAGTTGGAAAATATTGGGCTCGACTATCGCCTCGCCCAATATTTTCCACAACTCATGGCTCGGCCAATAAATCTGTGTATTGGACTCAATGAATCCAATTTTCTATCAAAATTTATAATCGGATGTTTCACTTCCATGTGAATAATCAAACCATGAACGGGCACCCACCTTTAAGTAGAAATCCTACTCATGTGGGTTAATTCTACAAACAACATCCCAATTTACAGAAGTTCAAACAGCTAGTATGGTTTTTAAAGTCTACCTGGTGAGCAAATGAGTAAAAAAAAAATTGACCTCCTGTTTGCAGAGGTTTTATCTTCCCCCACAAATTGATGCTCATAAAGGGATTTATGAGTAAAAATCTTATTCTTGTATTTATACTTTTGTTTGTACTTACAAGTAAATGATGCAGACCAATTCTTTTGAGAAATGATGTTCACATTGAAATCCTATTAGTTATCCCTGTTTGTTCATGCAAATACGAAAAGATATCAATGGGTTTGGTGCCATACCACACTAGGTCTCAGCCGAGTGTGCTATGGCACCAAAACCATTTGATATTTCGTATTGCATGAGACAGAACAGTGGTGAACAAATTTATTATTCATGAGACATGAATTTTACAACCTATTATGAATCGAGCCTTACTTTTTTATTGAATTTTTAAGGCTATAAGCTCAATTTTTTGCCTGTGCCTTTCTACTGATGGAAGGAATTAATCCTTTGCAACTGTGCGAGCATTGCGCGCACACTTGCAGAACTTCTATCGTATGCTTACATTAAACTATAATACGCTCGGAGCTGTGTCTCTCATTGTAAACTGAGCGCGCGCGCCGTGAACTGATAAAAGCGCGTATAATAAAGATATATAAACATTTTATCACTCAAATAGCCGAGGTTACTATCAAAATAATCTCAGAGGCCTATCACATAAATTCCAGTATTCATGTCTACGGAATGATAGGTATCATATATTCCTTCAACAAATATGAATCTTATGAGAGTTACTTACTTTGTTGAATAGCATAACTTTTGACTGCTGGTTGCGTTTTTTTGGATGACAATGAAGTGACCCCGGACGATCGCTTGAGCGACCAGCTAATGTTGTAGACAACTGACATGCATGATTGGCATGGGCATGCAACTAAAACAGAAAACAGTTGAAAGTATACGATTTGAAACTGCATGCAAGTGTTCCCCTTAATTTTAAAAAATTTTGACGCAATTTAAAACAGCAATTTTACAGAATGGGTATCAGAAGAACGCGTGTGGTCCAGTGGAAAATCGCGGTACTCATAACCATTATACTGTTAAAGTGAGGGCTTTGGGGCCCTGCTGCAAGCAACGTGCTGCGCACCTTATGCAAGGCACTGTACCTTACTTGCCTCATCGACCCAAGTGATATTTTGGGAGCTGTATTGGGGAATGTTAGAAACTAGAAACTAAGTGCTGATAAGATTGTGACCTTGGCCAGCTTCTTTCCCCTGTTGAATGCGAAATGATGCGACGACATTTCTGAAGGCAGCGTGATAATACAGGCAAACAGCACTTTGAATCCTCTGAAAAACACACTATACAAATTTTGGATATAAATTATTTAAATTGCTTTATTTTTTTTATTTTTTTTATTTTTTGCTTTTTTTTATTCACTCAGAACGCTCTTACGGGCTTGATTTCGTTTTCCCCCAATGTATTCCCTTGTTTTGGCGTTTATTCCGTTTTGGAATCCACAAGGATATGAATTATTTAATGCAATTGAATGTAAACCCCTAGAATCACAAAGGAATAATGAATCTTATTAATAATTTAAATAAGAAAAGAACTCATTAGAACCTAGGAAATACTTAAGTTTCCCCCATTTGGGCAAACCAGTCACCTAAGGCATCAAAAAAAATTGTTGTTTGGCGTAACCCCGACCGACCATTGAAAGAACCGCCGACTCTTTTTTTTTTCAATTTGTAAAAAAAAAAAATACTTTCGACCGACCCATATTTTTTTCCACAGTGCTGGTTTTTTTTCTTATAAAACAATTGAGGACTTTGAGGACAAAGCTGAATGTTAAAACGTGATGTTTTTTTCCGATTTGGACAAAAATAGACTTTCATAGATTTTATTTCACTCACAAAATAGGCCACAGCGCGGCCTGCTCTGTGTGCCGCACACATTCTATGTGGTTCCCCTACAACTAAGGAATTTGTCATTCATTGTTGAAAGGGCGGCGCCAGTATCGAATTTGGCGATGTGGCGCGCATTGCATTTCTGGTTTTGCATTCAGGGAAATAAGGTAGTCGGGTCTATTTCGGGTGTTGAGAAGAATCAACCTAATGTTGTCATGGAAATTGTGTTGCAAGCGATATGCAGAGCGTTTTCTACAAAAAGGAGTACGACTTACTCGTGTTTGTGCGCGCAAAACGGGTTATGTTGATGAAGTTTTCATGATGACTGAAAATAAATGGGTTTTAAACTGTACATCTATTTGGTGTTTATATTCTTTGGTTGTGACTGAAACTGTTTAAGTTCATCAACTTTCACACACACAAACACCCACCCACGCACGCCACACACGCATGTGGTTACACACACACACGCACACACACCCACATACATCAACTTCTACTTTCACACACACACAAAAAAAACACACGACCAACACCAGACCGAACCCTGATTGTTTTTCTACTCTATGATGCCAAACAAACAATTTTTTTAATGCCTAACCAAATGACAGAAGCCCTCCCTTTTAATTTACTATCCACCCACATACCCTTTACCCCAATCTGTTTACACTTCATACGGGCCTTGGGTCTGTGGCTTATACTGACCCAAAGTGGTTTCCTAGTTTTGATTTGTGGCCAGAAACCAACAGATTTTCAAAGGATTCCCATTTGATCAGCCACATGACTCTCACCACAATTGGTGCGTACACCACAGATTAACCTTGGGCCAGGTCAAGTTTGGCTGCAATTGGCCCAAGCGTTTGGGCAGGAGATACAAAAATGGTCAAACTAACCACAGTGGAACATACACACATAAACTGACACACACACAAGCTGACACACACACACACATAACTGACACACACCAACAAACTGACACACACACCCAGAGGAATCTGCGTCACATATCCCCCATCTTATTACCCATGGATAAAAACATCGGATCCTCGGACCGGCTTTTTGTCCGCCTGCTTTCGCGATTAGTGAATGGAGTCTTAACAGACCTTTGACCTTGATATGTGATGTTGGACCTCATAAACAATAGGGTTTGCATGTAAAACTCCATAAACCGAGTTTGGGTTTCCATTGAACTTCAACGTTCTAGAGGATCAATTAACATTTTCAAGCCTATCTTAACAACTTGAAACCTCCATGACTTTGACCTTGGTATTGACCTTTGACCCTCATCACAATGAGGGTCCCCCATGTTGCACCTTGACCCAGTTTTGGTTTAAATCATCAAGTATGAGGATATTACAGCAATGTTTAAACCTTTTTCATTTTCACAACAACATCAACAAACCGCAAGCACACACAGTGGACAAAGTGATCCCGATGTTCTGCCGGCCTTAGGGCAGGCGACACAAAAATGAAGATTGGCATCTAATAAATAGTAATCATTTTTGTCGGGTTCGCTATAGAAACCACTGCTCTCAAAATTGCGAAGGAGTCTATTTCTATACTGAAGGTCCATTTCATTAAATGTTTTCTTTTATGAAAATGATCTACTTCTACTATTATTTTGGAGTTTTAAAAGTGTGGAGGAGATGTAATAAATCCATGAATAGCACAATGTCAACAAAGAATAATATCATTGCATGTTTTACATGGCCTTTAAAAAAGCATTTCTTTCTTTGATTTTTAGTCTCTGCCAGACTGGTTTTTGATGGAGTTTGGTTAAAACGTTGCAGGGATTAGATAAGGGTGAGTAACACCAATGAGATTATAAGTAAGAAAATGAATCAGGCCACGTAGAGTTTATACTCCGTAATTAGTAAAGTTTTACATGTATTGTGTTGATATTTTTAAGAGGGGTGCGAGTTCCGATCATCTTTGGGACCCCCCTGATTTACCCGTAAGTATATTCGAGTTTGGGATATCAGACGAAATGCCGTATTTTTTCTCATGTCGGCCTGAAAGTTTTGAGCCTCAAGTCTCATTTCATTACCAAGATTATAAACAAAAAATACAACGTCGCGGTTCGCGAACCGCTGGAATCCCCCTGGCGGGAGCGGTTTTTCACATGTTTTGTAAATAATCAGCAGCAAATACCCCCCTTAAACCCAAAAATCCCTAAAACCCCAACCCCCCTAAACCTGGGCAACCCCCCTTAACTCGTGCAACCCACCTTAACACCCAACAAAGCCCCCTTCAGCCCAACACCCCCCTTAAACACCCGGACAAACCCCTTTAAACCCACAACCCACTTAACCCCAACAACCCACCTTAAACCAACAATCCCCCTTAGCCCCGGACAATCCCCCCCTAAAAACCCGGACAATCCATGTGCAACGTCGCAGCAATGCATACCGCCCATGCGCGCATGCGTGGCACGTGTGCACATCTGCACATGCATATGCGTATTATGCGCCACAAACCCCCTTAAACCCCAAAAACCCCCTTAAACCCAAAGCCCCCTTAAACCCCCAACAACCCCCCTTAAACCCTGGACATCCCCCTTAAACTTGTGCACCCCACCTTAAAAACACAACAAGCCCCTTAAGCCCAGACCAACTCCCCCTTCACCCCCGGACACCCCCTTTAAACCCCGGCCAGACCACCTTAAACCCCCCAACATCCCAAAAAAATTAATTCCAGACAACCCCCTGAAACCCCAACACCCTTTAACACCCCAACACCACCTTAAACCCCAACAATTCCCCCTTAAACCCAACAACCCCCTTAAAGCTGGACAACCCCCTTAAACCCCCGAAACCCCCTTAAACCTGACCAAACAAACCCCTTAAACTCTGCAACCCACCTTAAACCACAACAAGGCCCCCTTACCCAGACAACCCCAAACCCCCTTAAACCCCTGACCAACCCCTTTAAAACCAAAACCCGGACACCCCCTTACACGCGTCTTTATGTGCCACAAAACACCTTGATAACACCCAAAAACTCCCCCTTAAACCCCAAAATCCCCTTAAACCCCCACAACCCACCCTTAACCTGGACAACCCCCCTAAACTTGTGCAACCCACCTTAAACACAACCCCCTTCCGCCCTACAAACCCCCCCCCCCCTTAAAAACGCCGGCCACCCTTTAAACCCGGACACCACTTTAAACCCCAACAATCCCCTTAAGTCAGACAACCCCCCTTAAACCCGACAACCCCCTTAAACCCAGACACCCACCTTAAACCCAACATCCCCCTTAACCCCACAACCCCCTTAAAGCTGGACAACCCCCCTTAACCCAGACCAACCCCCCTTAAACCTGGACACCCCCCCTTAAACTTGTGCAAACCCACCTTAAACGACAACAAGCCCCCCTTAAGCCCCAGTACCAAACCCCCTTAACCCCATACACTCCCCCTTAAAAAACCCCAACAACCCACCCCCTTAAAGCTGGACACCCCCCCCCTTAAAACCCGACAACCCCCTTAAAACCCGGACAACCCCCCTTAAACTAAACCGCGGGACCAACCCCTCTAAACCCGGACACCCCCTTTAAAAACCCAGACAACCCCCCTTAATCCCAACAATCCCCCTTAAACCCAACAACCCCCTTAAAGCGGGACAACCCCCCTTAAAAATAAACCCGGACAACCCCCCTTAACCTGACACCCACCTTAAACCTAATCAGCCCGAGAGTACATGATTCCCCCCACCCCTCCAAGTTTTCCATCAAAATCGGGACTTATGGATCTTTATAGTTTTGTCCCAACAGGAAAGTTTTTTTTTTTTTGGGTGAAAATACCCCAAATTTATCCCATAAATATGCAAATTAGCTATTTAATTATCATATCATGCGCCACAAACCTAATAAACGCGAGAGTACATGATTTCCCCCCCCTCCACCAGTTTCATCAAAATCGGACTTATGCATCTGCAGATAGTTTGGGTCACAAGCTTTTTGGGTAAAAATACCCCAAATTAACTCATTAATTATGCAAATAGTACCTAATTAGCATATGCCACGCCCATTATCTAATCAAAATGAAGGGCATGGCCGTCCGACCCACCCACCAAGCAAGTACATCACCCTACCCTTATGGGTCTCATTATCGCGTTCACAGATTTTGTTGGACCGCCGCCGACGCCGGCCGACACCGACGCCAGCGACACCACGCCCCGCCGACTCATGACTGATAGCATAATCCCCCCCCTTCTGCTTTTCAAGCCAGGGGGATAAAAACCGCCGTTTTAGTTTTTAATAAACCACTTTTATTACACATTATTGAATATGGGTCTTTGCCAACAGGCATTATTGCTTCTACCAATCAAAACCGCAAGTTTGTTTCCCACTGTACTTGATGGTGTGTATGTGCAAGTGCCAGGCTCTCCATAGAAGTAGAAGAACACCAATACACATAATCGGAACAACCATCCTTTAAGACGAATGTTTTAGGTACATCCTTATTTGCAATGACAGGAAGGGTGTACCTACATTAAATTAAAGCTCAAACTTGAGGATTCATTTTAAACATTTTGCGCTCAATTGTGCGTTTTTTTTCTATTTTCTTTATTTGAAATGACAGGACTGTAACCTATGTTAGGGACGCACCATTAAGACTTCAAGGGGGGGGGTTTGGAATTGGGTGGGGCAAGTTTTTTTTTTTTTTTTTTTTTTCGTTTGCTTTTGGAGGCAAGTTTTTGGGGGGGGGTTTTTTCTTTTCTTACAAGTCATAGGCTGGATGTATTTTTTTTTTTGCTTACTTGAGATGACGTGTTTTTCGTAATAAGGGTGGGTAAAGTTTTTTTTTTTTAATGGAAGTGGGGAAAGTTTTTTTTTTTGCTCATAGGGTGGGCTTACAACTTTCCAACCCCCCCCCTCCCCCGTGAAGTCCATGGTGCGTCCCTAAATTAAAGCCTTATAACTTGGGGATTCAGTTTTAAACACTTTGCGCCCATTTGGGCTTTTTTTTTTTTAACCCGGTTTTTTTTTATATTAAATGATAGGAAGGTGGAACCTATGTTTTAAATTAAAGCTTATAACTTGTGGATTCAGTTTAACACATTTTGCGCCCAATTGGGCGCTTTTTTTTTTCTTTTTGCGCCCAATTGGGCTTTTTTTTCTATTCTTTATATTTGAAATACAGGAAGGTTGTAACCGATGTTAAAATAAGCTTAGAACTTGTGGATTCAGTTTTAAAACCAAAAAACATTTTGCGCCCAATTGGGCGTTTTTTCTCTTTTGTGGCGCCTAATTGGGCGTTTTTTCTATTTTCTTTAGTTGAAATGACAGGAAGGTGTAACCTATGATAAAATAACTTATAACTTGGGATTGCAGTTTTAAACCACCTGGTGCCCTAATATTGGGCGTTTGTTCTATTTCTTTATTTGAAAATATGACAGGATGTAACCTATGTAAATAAAACTTATAACTTGGGGATTCGTTTTAACACATTTGGCGCTCAATTGGGCTTTTTTCTATTTTCTTTATTTGAAATGACAGGAAGGTTTCACCTATGTTAAATTAAAGCTTATAACTTGGGGATCTCAGTTTTAAAACACATTTTGCGCCCATTTGGGTTTTTTCTATTTTCTTTATTTAAATGATAGGACGTGTAAACCTATTTTAATTAAAGCTTATAACTTGTGGATTCAGTTTTTAACACGTTGGCGCCCATTGGGCATTTTTTTTCTTTTCTTATTTGAAATGACAGGAAGGTTCTAACCTATTTTAATTTAACGCTTATAACTTGGAGAGCAGTTTAAAACACATTTTGCGCCCATTGGGCTTTTTTTTTCTATTTCAAATTATTTGAAATCGATAGGAATGTAATCTATTGTTAAATTATAAAGCTTATAACTTGGGGATTCAGTTTTAAAAAACACATTTTGCGCCCAATTGGGCGTTTTTTCTATTTTCTTTATTGAAATGACAGTAAGGTGTAACCTAATTTAAATTACAGCTGTATAACTTGGGGATTCATTTTAACACATTTTGCGCCCAAATTGGGCGTTTTATTTCTATTTTCTTTATTTGAAATGATAGGAAGGGTGTAAATCTATTTAATTACAGCTTATAACTTGGGTATTCAGTTTTAACCATTTTTTGCGCCATTGGGGCGTTGTTCATCCAGAATGTTATTTTCTCTTTGGTTCAGCCTCCTACGTATTGTACGCACCCCTGTCAGTGTGTATAATTCTGCTGTATTGTGCAATAGATCGTGGGGAGAAAGATGACGCAGGGCGCACCGCTCTCTCGTGTGCCGGTAGTTTCCGTTAGTAGGTACACCGCGTGTGGTGTATACGTATGTAATTCATCACTGCACATTAAATGAAGTAGCCTATGTAAAAGTACGATATTGGGATTCTTGTGATTGGTGATTTGATTTGTTAGGCTATGTGTGTAACGTGGATATGTCGGTTCGGGGGGGAAGGCGCTGAGAGGATGTAATTTGGTGTTGACATGCCTCGTATACTGACTGTCTGTTTTGGGCGGCAAGAATTACGTTTGCATGATAGCAGTGGATATCAGGCTTTATGTATGACATCATGCATCATGAAAAATTACTTGGTGAAATTAGCGTCCTTAGACACCATTGTGCAAGAAACTGTAATGTCATAGATTGGATTATTTTTGTTTTGGCACAACGTATGGGAGAAAAAACAAGGGTTTTGTCCCCAGTCAGTTCTTATATGATTATCCTGCTGAACACCACAAAATGTTGGTGTCATTTTTTGTTCGGAGCCTAATGGTGTGTCAGTGATTCGGCGTATTTTTTTTTTCTTGTACGAAGGAAACTCGTAGATAGATCAAGTCATTTTTATTTCTTTTGAGACCAAAATACTTGCTATGTAACTATAGAAGTAATGTGAGAGGCAAAATGTAGCCCTTAACCCAAATCAATCAGAAATAGTAAAGGTGCATTTCGTTATCGGTAGCAACTCATTTTTGTTTCACTAACATTTGATAAGACGGAATAAAAATACGAATAAAGTTATTCGTCATTTTCAGCCCTGTTGGCTGCCTCATTACAGGGCAGACAGGAAATTTGGAGCGTTAAAGCTGGTGAGAGATCACATCCAGGGAGGTGGGAAAAGTTTTAGAATATTGTTTGGCAAGTTGGTCGTTGTACTATAAATTGGCAAGTTGGTAATATTTGTTACTTTAAAGTGGGGGTAGTTATAAGAGGTCAAATATATGAGTTCTCAATCTTGGCAGAGTTATATATGGCAAGTTTGGGATGTGGCGTCTTATTTTGGTGTATTGGGGATGGTGTAAAACCCTACAAAATTGAAGGCCCTTTTTGTAGCAGTTTTCAATTGGTGAGTTAATTCAGAGTATTGCAAGATTGTGTTTTGGTAAATATCTGATTTGGGTGTGTTACGAAGAGATAAAAAGGAGGTTTGTACTTGTCAAGTATAGGGAGGGTAGTTAGAGGTGTAAATATATGGTTATGGTGAGTTGTCAACTTCACAGTACAGAAAGTATTTTGATGTAACATACTATTTCATGTCTTTAAAGTTAATGTTGGGAAGAAGCCAAACAAAATTTTTTCTGACTACTCTGTGGTAACTGGCATATTTAAACTCTCGGGATAACCCGGCCCTAATTCAAAATTTACATTAATACCATTCATAACACACCACCTCACACTTTATCGTAACTGTTTTAATACACTGAAGGTAACAACTCACCATATTTTAACTCTCAAAGGACTCTCCCTTCAAGTACAAACATTTCCACTAATCACTACCACACGCTAAATCACAGCGTTGCTACATTCTTCAAATGCGTTGCTTTTGAATTGACAACTCACCGCATTTGAACTCTCCAAAAGACCTCCCGACTTTTAGTTACAAACATTCACAACAAGACTTCCGCGATTGATTTAATGGTTTCATATTTTCTATTTATGTTCTCATTACATACAGCATATTTCATAATCCTGCATTGTGCAACTAAATTTGTCAGGTAACATAGTTCATAATTCTAAAAAAGATTCCTATTCATTTGTATGTATAGTCTGGTAGCTAGCTTAGCTATAATGTCCAAGGCAGCGCCCATGGCTAAGGGAACAATTTATTTTATTCGCAGTAATAAATTCGATCAACTGACTGCTAGATTCCCTGGAACACTTATTTCCAAATTTTAAAATTGAATTCTGACAGTGCGTTTTAATGTTATGCCACATGTGTGCATCACGCTGCCCCATTGGGAACTGTCTTGTTATTTTAAGGGCTACGACGTAAATACCCTTCGGTTGACATCGGTAGTCCCCTAGCATATTTAATTATTTGTCATCCTGTAAGTTTTGTAATATTTGCGGATCAGTGAACTTGAACTTCCGCTTAAAAAACACTAACTACGAAGTTACCATATCTTTAAAAAAAATCGTATACACTAAAATAGGCACACATACTAATACTAATCCTACAATTCAATGATAAATTCTCACTTTTTGTGGCACTTTTAGAATGAATTGACGGTGGCATCACAAAAGGCCCCTTTCATAATTGCATCACCAGACAACTGCCCCCCCCCCCTATTAATTACCAAAGATGCAAACACACACATTTGTTAAAATGTTCAACCACATTTCATTATACTTTATAAAAATCATTCTGCACTGAAGAAGATAGTTACAGTAAGTGGTATGTAGATATACAAATATGTTCAGTAATATGTTCATGTGTATTGTATAGTGTTAGATACTTATATTAGCCTATGTATTTTTTCCTATGACATTCCAAATAAGACCTTATGTACACTCCCAGAATAAATATTTTATGACAAAAGTTATGGTCACGTGGACTCTTCATTGTACTCCCTGTTCTTCAACCAATCACACGCCACCTACGCGATGATTGCTTTTTTAAAGACATGCTTGTTTCCTATTTCTTTATTTGAAATGCAGGAAGTTGTATGGTCACCTTTGAAATTAAGCTTATTAACTTGGGGATCAGTTTTAACACATTTTGCGCCCAATTGGGCGTTTTTTTCTATTTTCCTTATTGGAAATGACAGGAAGGTTGTATTTTAAAGCTATGTTAAATTAAAGCGTTTTATAAATTGGGATTCAGTTTTAACACATTTTCGCCCCAATGAAGCGTTTTTGCTATTTTCTTTATGTTGAAATGACAGGAGGGTTGTGGGGTAAGCTATGTTAAATTAAAGATTATACCATTGGGGATTCAGTTTTTAACACAGTTTTCGCCCAATTGGGCATTTTTTCTATTTTCTTCATTGAATGACAGGAAGGTGTAACCTCGTTTAAATTAAGCTTATAACTTGGGGGGGGATTTCAGTTTCTAACAAATTTGGCCATTGGGAGTTTTTTTCTATTTTCTTTACTGAAATGATAGGAGGGTGTATTGTAATCTATGTTAAAATTAAACCTGATAACTTGGGATTGTAAGTTTAACACATTTGGCCCAATTGGCGTTTTTTTATTTTCTTTATTTGAAATGACAGGAAGGTACCTATGTTAATTAAAGCTTTATTTACACTTGGGATCAGTTTTAACACATTTTGCGCCCAATGTTGTTTTTTTCTATTTTCTTATTTGAAATGACAGGAGGGTGTACCTTTTTAAATTAAGCTTATACTTGGGGATTCAGTTTTAACACATTTGCGCCCCAATTGGCGTTTTTTGTCTATTTTCTTTACTTGAATGATAGGAGGGTGTAATCTATGTTAAATTAAGTTTAAAGTTAGGTTTTTTTTTTATACCTGGGGATTCCGTTTTAACACATTTTGCGCCCACTTAGGCGTTTTTTTCCATTTTCTTTATTTAAATGACAGATAGGTGTAACCTATGTTAAATTAAGCTTATAACTTTGTGGATTAAGTTTTAACCCATTTGCGCCCAGATTGGCGTTTTTTCTATTTTTCTTTAGTTAACATGACAGGAAGGTGTAACCTATGTTTCAATTAAGCTTACAACTATGTGAGGTCAATGTCACACACCAAGGTCAACGGAGATCAAGTTGTAAACAATGTGTTGGTTCTAATGCATCTTATGCTCATGTATCAACATCTACTTTAAATCAGTTATGAGATTTCTTTTTTATACATGTTCTGTAATAAAAGTGCAACTTAAAACTATAAACCATCTACTCCTTTAAATGCTTTTAAATGTTGTTTCTTCTTGTAAATTTGCCCTGCGCCCGACACCTTTTTTTTAAATACTTGTTTAGTTACAAGTCGCAAAGAAATTTTTTAATAATTTAAGATTTAACATATATACTCCATTGTGACAAAATCATATCTTTATTGCATATTAACCTCACACTACCTACCGTCTGATTAATATTTGTTGGACAAAACAAACACCAGGGCGCATAGAATGCGTGAGCCAGGGGAACATCGCTTACACGGGTGTGCATATCTCCTGTCCAAGTAATTTTTCATCCACTGTAGGTAATCCCATCTACAGGCCACTGACCAGGAGGAAAGACCTAAAAGACGCCTCCCCCCACGTAATACTGTTTACGACTGTCCCAAAAAAACTATACAATCAAAGATTAATTTTTTTGGCCAAAAATGCTTCAATCTCAACTGAGTTACTGATTCTTTTTAGGAGTGTTCCAGCTTTCATGAATTTTAGTTGGTGTCATTTGGGGGTCTGATGCGGAGCTTTGGCTAATTATCTGAGACAGTTGAACCTGTTGGGCCAGTTTCGGCTATCCTATATCCACAAAGTTACCATTGAAATTCACCTTCAAGACAGTCCCTTATTGAAAATTAAATAAAAAGTATGTGGTTGGGGTGGGGGGGTTATGGGGGGTGGGGGGGTGGGGGTATAAAGTGCTGCTTCTTGTGATATAACATAATTTATAACGTTGTAATGTCGCAATTGCTAATAAATACAGTCTTGGGAATTCAATTTCCAAACAATCTTGTTGTCTCGCTTTACTCCAGGTTTCAGCATAAGGTAGGACCATAAAAACCCCTTGTTGAAAATACACTGAGACCTTTGGAACACCAACCATCCTTTCCTTTATTGCCCCTCTTTGTTCAGCACTGATTTCTTCATTATATTCCTTCCTGGCCAATCTTGAGGCAGTGGGGAATAGGGGAATGGTAAAAATTTGTCCCTCCGCATTAGAGCTTTGTACACACATTTGTCACTCAACAGACTTGTGACTAGTTGCATTAGTTGCAGCAGTCAAATTCCCCAAATGTCCATGAATTTCTGATTATTGTCCCCCTGAGAGTGAGTCCCTCATGTCACCCACAACATATAATTTTCTGGTGCTTTCACTGAAATAATAGATTGCTTAGTTCAATTCATGATAATACTTTCACTCTGATCTGTTCAAATATTCGTTTTTTTGAAAAGTTTAATCCCGCCCACAATGATGCGACATGCCTTCTACCTTAGTTTCTTGAACCTTAGTGAACTGCCCAAGTGGTATTTTTATCCTTTGTGTTCAACTGATAAATATCCTCCGCTTAGGGTCCATCACATTGCTGGAATAACAGCGAGGATTTAGCTTAGGATCTTGTCTAACAATAAAAGTCAAAATATCTGGCAAAAATCCACAGTTTAGATTTTTTATAATTTTTTACTTTGATTGTAATAGTTTTTTATTGGGACAGTCTGTAGTAACTGGGACTATTAGAACTTTTGTCTAGACAACCTGTTGCCACTATGCACTGCACTGTGTGGAGGTTTGACCCTAACCTACACACATTGGTCCTATTTTTTTTTTTTTTTTTTTTTTAAGGTGGGCCCCATTTGCGTCACATCTTGCCATTCATCAAAAATTTGCTCCTTTTTAATGTTTGTCATTTGTAGCTCAAAAAGTTTGCATCCAAGCTCTACAAAAGTAACATTTTTAGATAGCATATGTTCCAAAGATTCCAAATCTGCAAAGTCTGGATGAATATTCAGGGTGTGCTAAATTATATACAGGGTGTATACAAAAGAAAAATACAAAAATAATGAAATTAAACTTGACTAAGATTATTCCTTTCACCCTAAAAGTGAATTTGACAATAAACTTCATATTTGAAAAGTCAGAAAAGATCTTTCGGAAATATATAACTTGCAACACATTTATCAGGCTCAATTTGACTATACAGGGTGGGTAAAAATGTGCTATACAATTCATTAAATTTAATGCCAAATTTTCCCTATTCAACAGTCAGCCAAAAAAATATCATTAATACCATTTAGGTACAAAGGTTCATTTCTGAAGAGTATATGTGACAGATCATTTTAAGTCAAGATTTCAGTTCCCAGTTTTTCATATAGGGTGTCGCAATCTACAGTTATAATACACCTACATAACTCTTCTAACTAATTGCTACATTTTGGCTATATCTGACAAAGTTTCCTCTCTATGTCATGCAATTTATCCTTAAGAAAATGAAACTAATCTTTGATGTTAAATGCAAACTGAGTACGCTAGCTATGAGGATTAGCTTATCAAATTCATCAGAGTCAAACACAGCAAAACAAAACAATTTACTCCCTTTTATGGATCATGCAGGTTGGGGTGGATGAATTATGGTTTTAAAGCATAAGCAGTTGTGAATTTAAAGCATGATGTAGCTTTATCTAGTTGACAGCTGATTAGGAGATTATTTAACTAAGCGGGTCCCGCGGGAACCTATTGGTGAAGAACACGCTATCATGCCTTCTCCTAAAATGATCATGGATGTTTCTCTTGATTTTGCCTAAACCAACTTATTTGAACTGGACTGCCTCAAATTGCATTTTGAATTCCGAATGACCTGTAAAGTGACTTGATTTTCCATCAAATGAGTTTCTAAGGATCCAACGGTCAAATCAAACCCAGTCTGTAGTGCGATACCGAACTGTATACATTGCCCGTGTATCGCCATCTTGCCGGTACTTTGTTTTTTTTTGCACTTGGCCGTGATCTTCCTATATTGGATGGGACTAAAGCTACGTTAAGTTTGCCACCAAAGGTGTGATAAACCCTCAATCATTAGGCAACTCCCTCATCCTCTATACTCAAACATGCCTGTTTGTCATGATTGTAAACTTAAGAGCTCTAGAGTGAAACTTAGCCAAGGTGATTTATTATTATGTCAAGAGTGTGCTGATAACACGCGTTTCCACCCGTTTAGAAAGAACTCATCGGGACAAATCAACATTAACTTCCATTGTTTGGTCACTCAAAGCACGATAACTGCTGGACGTCAACTGCAAGTGTGTATCAGGTGCCTTCCTTTACTTCTACTATTTATCAGAAGAAACCTCGACACTCACAGTTTTGATGATGTAAATTACACCCGCTGCGCAAATCCGAACTGCAACGTTAATTGTTCCAGATGACGCATCATGTTGTTGTGCCATTTGCTCAGACATATACCATGTCTCCTTCCCAAACCCTAAAAAAAAACCACCACCAAAACAAACCAAGTGGATTTGTGTGGTATGCAAAGACTTTCACGCTATTATGAAGAAGTTGCAGAAGTCTGTTGGTGATCTTCAGCAGCAGTCAATTGATGAGCAAGAAAAATGAAAACCTCAAGACATCTTCAACCTCACATTCAACAGATAACCGAGAGAAAAATACGATCTTAAAGAAGAAATTGCCATCTTGAAACAAGACAAATTGAAACGTGAGAAATTTTTTGAATGTCAGCAACAAGTGTATAGAGCTTCTTCTTAACATGAAGAGCCTTCCAGAACATTGAGCATCGGTGACTCAATGTTAATGGACTTCGATGATCTCACTTTTGAAAATGCCCAGTTCAGGGGCCCTTGAGTGGTGCTAAAATGATAGACATCTTCCAAGAGCTTAACTGTTGTAACTGACCTGGATCCCTACAACGACATTATTTTCATGGTGTACCAACGATGTAGCCATGTAACGCTGTTGCAACATGACATCGTCCCTGGAGTCACTTACTCTCACCAGGTAATAAGCTCCAACATCAACAGTCCACGTATCAGCTATATGTCCTCGTTCCAACAGGGATATGACCTTTGATATCCAGGAGTTAAACAAAGTGTCGAGTCTGACCACAGCGCTTGACTGCAATTTCAATCGATGCTAGTCTCTCCAATGACATCGGAATGGCTCGTTGATACGTCACATTAGCTGATGGCCCTTCACTAAATGCACGCGTGTGGCGCACCCCTTGGCTCGTACATTCGCTGATTCAGTCCCAGGGCTTATCTTCTGTGAGAACCAATGGCCATCAGCTCAGAAGAGTAGTCCAGCAGAATGTCACGCGATCGGTGGGTAATAACAGACGTCATCGTCGCGTGGCAGTTTCCCATTCTCCGACCACGATATAGACTTTATGCTGTTGTAAAATTGTATTATTGTATATGTTTGCAGGGCCCCGTGTTAGACAGCGGTTAGCTGAATCGGGTTACCCTGGTAAAGAAATCAAATATAAATAATAATATAAAAGCTGATTAAACGGAGACGATCATGAAACAGGAGGAGCGTCATTGACACAGCATCGAATCACTGATAGGTGACACACAGTGACTACATCAACCACCGCAACCACACACCAGGCTATGATTAAATGGCAATTGTTGGCATATTGGTCCATGTTTCTAGCAGACCCCCCCTAGTCACAACATATACACGTATTCGTAATCTTTATTAATACTCAGTTCTCTAAGGTTTTTCCCCCATCATATCCTGTAACTTATAAGCCTATTGACAGATTCTAAATAATCAAACGTCAATCTTTCTCATCCTGTATAATTTTCCTTGCCTTTCCGTAGAATTTTTAATATTTTTTCTTCCAAAACTACCCCGGCGTCTATAACCCGTAGCTTCCGTCATACGCACAACCAAGGTGTTTGTTGACCATTTTTTTCCTCCTCCCCCTGATTTTTTACCACAATTTTCTTATACTCCAGTGTCTTGGCCGCTTTCTTTGTATTTCTGTATTAAATTCCTTTCCTCATAATTCCCCAAACTCCCGTATATATAGTTCCCTTCCTCCTGTAGTTTATGAATACTCCATCGAATCACATTATCTCATATTGTAAACTTAAGTTCTCGTACTCTCCTGTGCAACTATATGACAGTCCCGGATCCCGCATTGCAGTGACAACAACTTGAAGCTTGTACGCTGTCACTGCACACAGTCGGCGGCGGCGCGGTGCTATATTACGCCAATCCACATCGAAATGGTGTTTTAACCCATAACGCATCGTCAACGCGCTTCATCCTCGCAACCGACCCGTTTTTCCTGTAGTTCTATAGGTAACTGAATTTTTTTTGATTAAATGAATGTCCAAACTCACCATGGCATGGTTAACCCAACCAATTAACACAAATAAACTCTAAGAGGCATCTCTGAACACTCTGGGCCACAGGGTAGAACTCTTTCTTTATTATATAGATTAACATATGCAAATGTCATATAATTTTAAATGACCATGTTATATTTGCCAATTTTAAAAGCTTGTATGTGGATTCATTCCTCCCCATTGTTACTGTACTTTGCGTGCTCCCTGCGCATCAATCTAAATTCTTGTTAAGATTAATTAAAAAGAATTACCAAGTTCAAATAATTTAAAATAAATACTCTGGAATTCAAAATTATTAAACAAGTTATGTTTATTATGTACACAGGAAAACATTAGTAACAAGTAAAATTACATTCTATCTGCATAGATTTCCTTGCAAATTTACACTGCCGCAACCGCGATCCCCCGCAACCACCGCAACCACCCTCCACCCTGGCTAATAAATTTAATGACTATTGGAGCTAATTATTCACTTTCTTTGGGGTTTATTCTTAAAGACAACTATCAGTGATTTGCTAATCAGCAAATCGAAAAAAATCACAAACAGATTTTTGCAATATATGTAACAATACAGGTAGCCTACATACCTGCAACAATGATTAGAACCAGACTCAACCTAATAGGACAGATCGAGATTTTTAGTCATTATGTCCGTTCGGACAACTTACTACACTACAACACGTCAATTGAATGGAGAATCGTATCTTGGAACACTGCCGTTTTTCTCTCCTTTTCATCATTCTCACAAGCTGGAAAAGGTAAATTATGAAGAATTTCTACATAGACTTATCCTTCAACTTTGAAGCTATTCCTGCAAATTTCAAATATTTTTTCCAAATCACGATAGTGTCTTTAAATAGCATAAGACCAATAAATTCTCCTTTAAAATCATACCAAAGATATGATATTTCATTGATAATAGTAAATAAAGTGACACGAATTTGAATCATGAACCATTTTTCATTGTGTACAACTCCACTTTTTTGGGTGCCCATGTTAAAAACAGACCACGTATGGTCTACGTCACGTATCACTTACACTTAGTGACCCTTGATGCCTAAGTTTGAGATGAATGGGTTTCCCGCCTATATCGGATTCTTGTTAGAGACCCTACTAACAATTCATGCAAAGAGATACACACACACAAAACCATGTGAACCACGAGTGTTCAAACCATCTTTAATATGTCTTCAATATATTGATTATTGTTTAACAATAATCATCTATTTAGGAGTTTTGGTATCAAAGGAAATGTACTTTCTTGGTTCACCTCATAACCGTTCCATCGGTCTCAGTCAGTTATGTCCACTGGTAATGTCCTCCAAACCACTTGCGTTTGTATGGACCCACAGGGCTCGTTATTCATCAGGCCGGTTTTGTTTTCTGTATACACTCGCTCTCTGATTGTTCTTATCATACATCGTTCATATCGTCAAGTAGGCCGATGATACTACTCAGATTTCATATTGCTGGGGCGCCCCAGGATTTTTGTGACAACCAAGGAAGAATGTATTAGTGCCCATGTCACTTGGGTGGACAGTAACAAGCTTTTGCTTAATACTGACAAGACGTAGGTGATGACTGTTGGTACGGCTTCCTTGTATTACCCAGATTGAGAGTAATACTAATACAGATTTTGGACTGTGACATCTTTCAATATTGCTGTCAATTTCTCGGTGTTTCACTTTTAATCCTTATCCATGTCTGTACATATTAGTGACATCTGCTGTTCCGCAGATTTATCCGTAAGACAGTAAGGTCTAAACACCCAATCCTATCTGCCAAAGTAACCTCGATTCTGGTTAATTTTATCATCATCATCACTCTTGATTTTTGTATTCCATTTTAATCAGTATCAGCTCTGATCAACTCCAACATTTACAACGCATCCAAAATTGTCGGCTTGCCTAATCTCAAAAAATAAAAAAAGGTGACCTTACACACCAATGATTTATTGAGTGCTTCCCTGTCTACCGTGGAGTTTCGTATAAAATCCAAACTGCCTTTTTGCCTTCAAGCATTTTGAGGGTACCTTTGCTGTCATATGTTTCATATTGTGCTTGGCAACTGCCAACCATCATGTTCACTCCGTTCATCATCTGAAATGGTGAAACTTCCACGGTCACCCTTAAATCCACTATTTTATTATTATTACAATTACTATTTGTCTAAGAAGGTCATGCATGTTCTTTTTTTTGTCATAAATATTTATTAACAAAATCGAGGAAAAAAAATTACAGAAATCAACAAGAAGCACATTTTCAGCAAGAGATACATAATAGTAGCACAGGATTTACATACAAAATTTAGAAAATACCCATCTTAGTACAATGACATGTTGTAGGGCCACAAAAAAAAAAATAGTTTGTCCTCAAGCTGATGAGCTGCTGAAAATTAATGCGGTATCGGTATTTTTTTTTTTTTTTTTTAATTTTAACTCTTTGTGCTCGGCATTAAAATATCAATGGGGCATGCACCACGATCACTTTCCCTGTGCGGTGTACATTCCTACCGAATTCTGCAGTCATGGCAGTATCAACATCCGCGATTTACTGCCTCAGATCCACACATGGATTTCACCCAAAAAAGATTTCAATTGCAATATCTTAAGAGTTTTTGTTCTTATCAGTTTTGTGGAGGATCCATTTGTTTATGTTGCAGATTCAACTTTAACTTTAAGAATTACTTGATCCATCGTACTTTCGCGAAGCCACAATGTATTACGCGACGTTGCAATGGAACCTATGACCCGCACACCAGTTAAATAATTGACGCATTGCAAGACCGTAAATTTTACCTTTGTTGAATGCGCGATTTTTTTAACGGAAGCTGCAAGATTTGGCAAGGACAATATATCAATGGGATTGCACATCGATCAAACTTTAATATGTTTATGTATGGATGTCTTCCAATTTTGGTTTTGGATATGCACGCAAAACAGCCACTTTATTGCCAGTTTCCACCCGTTTCAAGCCTGCACACTTTACCGGAAGGGTATATTGCCCATTTTATTTGGTGGTGGAGTGTTTTAACTTCACACGCTGGTGCCCAGTACGTATCGTCTCTGCACTCACGTCAACGTAAAAAGTCAGTTCACACCCGCCGATAGTCCGCCGATTGCGTGAATCGTGCATTTTCACAATTTCAGATTTTCAACAAAAATTCGGATTCATTGACTTTTTTTTTTTGAAAAAAAATCAAAAAAAGTTTTCCGCTAACTTTTTTCAATTTTCGGCGAAATTTACAAACAGCGCGCGTCAGCTTTGAGACAACAAAAACCCTTTTTTTTTTTTTGGCCTATACAGTGTAGAAAATTAAATTACATTACCTGTAGTGAATTACCGATGATACATAGTAGTGTAGGAAAAAAAAAACCACCTAAAATCAAAAGCCATTGTTTTAAACATGGCTTACCAATTTCCTTTCCCCCCCCCCTTTTAACCA
Source organism: Ophioderma brevispina (assembly GCA_023653785.1). Lineage (NCBI taxonomy): Eukaryota > Metazoa > Echinodermata > Ophiuroidea > Amphilepidida > Ophiodermatidae > Ophioderma > Ophioderma brevispina. The sequence goes on from JAMKCH010006128.1 coordinate 36,236, forward strand.
ATATCATAACGCCAATTTATTTTTCGTCATGCAATGTTTCTTTGTAATGTCCCTGTTTTCTTGTGGTTAATGTATTCCCCAGGGTGTGAGTTTTTCTGATACCAAATTGCTTTTTGCTCGACTCCTCCATATCACTGTTTTGTTTTTAATGATGTGTATTAATTGGAAATCAAACTTTGTTACACATATTGAACTATTCCCCGCAAGCCAATAAGGAGGTTTTTTTTCAGTTTTTGTGCATTTTGTTGCCTGCAAAAACAGATTTTTGCCGGCAAAAACCGAACCATACTTTACTTGACATACATACATACACTTTCAGAAAATCGCGATTCCTTATTCTTGTTGCTCTGAGCAATTCAGGGGCAAGACAGCTCAGGGGCAAGACAAAATAGTTACTTGGGACTTTTGACCATTTTGAACCAGTAGCTGAATCGGGGGTTTAGGCAATGGTCCGTCAACCATTGAAAACACAAAGATCTGAAAACGCTGGGAACCATCCAGAAACAATTACTTTTTTTAAATAAAAAGTATTTGTTTATTTTTGAAATCATAATTTTGACCATTTTCGATCAAAATAATGCAAATTTGGAGGTCAGGCAATGCTCCAATAAAGCTTAAAATTCAAAGGAACCAAAAATACGGGTACCACCCAAAACCATGTCAGGGGGTATGACAATGCCAACTTAACAGCAATGGTGAATTCAAAGCGGCATCAACATCCGTCCGGCGTAACCTGAGGCTAGTCTTTATCAAATACTAACCAGTTCCAGGTAGAGGGCAAACAAAAATTTTTTCCCCCGCAAAGATACAATAGGGTAGTAGTATTGCCAATTAAGCAGTTATTTATTAGTAACAAAATTTTCATGAGCTCTATCATGCACCCCACGCGCTAAAAAAAAACGCGTACAGCTTTTAGACAAATGTCCTGACAGACACATTATTTACCTGCCAAAACACTCGTTGGTGGTGGGGGACATTTGCCCCCCCCCCCTCTGGTACGCCACTGCTTTGGACAATTATTAGGTGAATGATTAAACATGAATCAAGTGAATGCTTCAATAGATTTTGATCATGAATAGTGTTTCTAGATTTTTTTCCTACTTAAAGCCATATTTTTTAATGAAATTGCTCGCATACATTAGAAATTTATGAGCTACTTTCAGAAGCTTAATTTCATGAAAGAACAGTATTAATCAAAAGTCATATATTGCCTTAGGCAATCACAGCAGAATACAACCACCAAAATATGCAGATTGCAGTTGTACGGGGGAGAGAGAAATTTAGAACCTTTCCCCTACTGTTTGAAAATTGTTTGAAATGCCAATTAAGTTATCTTTTATTGAATCATTACACAACATTAACATAACTATCTTTTATTTACACACAAGTCTGAATTTGAAGGTCTATTCGCCTTTTGCCGACAAAAGAAAAAGTTACTTGATGAAACCTTGTGACTTGAAGTTTAAGAAACAAAAAACACAGTGTATTCTAATTCTTTCAAATATTTAAAAATAGTAAATGCCCCAAAACCTACAGGAAACATTTTTCGGTGACACTGTCCACAAACACGAACTATTCCCGCACAAGCCTCCGTATTTGGCTGCTGTTAAAAAAATATTGGGAGATGTAAATAACAAATTAACCTGCAACATTGCATATTATTACAACTCAACTGAAATATCAAATATACTAATTACCCACATGACAATTTTTCATCATTTCACCAATGCTGTTTATAAATATCCGGGGGAGGCCAATCCACCATTTTCAACCTTTTCCCAAATGGGGGGGGGTAGGTCTAGAAAGGCCGCTAGGCACGAAATGAAGTCTTAAAGGGCTGGCATATCCCTGTACCACTTCCCTCTGTCAGTGCATTTAACTTTTATTAAAACTTAGTCCCTAGCTTTTAGTGGCATTGATGGATCAAGTCATGCGTGGTATGCTTGAAAAAAGGTCTATGTGGGATAACAGATGCGGAGGTCAAAGGCCATTCCAGGTGTCACGGGCGTTTCTCATTCTGTGCATTTGGTGTATACCTTGGTTCAAAAAAAACGTTGTCAATGTTTAGTTCCATTGAAGTTCACATTGGATACTTGATATGCTCATACAAGGGGCTTATGTGGGGTAACATATGAGGCCCAAGGTCTTCATGGTCACTTAGGCTCATTTTTCCCTTATTCTTTGACCACATTATCGACACCTATTTTGTGGCCACTGTTCCTATTTGATAAATTAGTGAAGCTAATGAAAACCACACAAAAATATCGTTCCCTAGAGTGCTCATGTCCCTCACCAAAGTTTGAAGCCCCTAAAATTGACCTTTTAAACAGTTATCATTGCTTAGGAATTGTGGGGCTGGTGTGGGGGCTGGCTCAAATACCCTTGAGGCCCCCCCCCCCCCCAATAAATCTTAATACTTTTTTTAACCAAAACAATCAAATTCCCAAGCTTCCAAGACTTTATTTGGGATGGAATTTGGTGATTTTTGGCCCCAACTCGCTGATTTTTGCGCCAAAATCCATCATTTTTCTTCTGGTCCCGGGGGGGGGGGGGGGGGGGGGGGGAAAACTTGGGGAATTGCTTCCCTTCGGGCTAGTGCCGCCACTGCCTCCCTCACCTCCCCCTCGCAACCCCCCCCACCTGAAGCCTAGTATATCCGAAACAATTTATCTCGGGGCTTGTTGCTATTTTTAGAAAGCCAATGGTTATGCGTCTTTGGCTTATTTTCTACTGATATTTCTTGGTGCACACAACTAAATGAAATGGATACCTTTACACCTGGCTATTTTAAACCAAGTCAATGAACACAATTTCGTAAGCTTGTACAACGAAAATCTTCGTCTTCTCCTAAAAGTAAATATACAACAAAAATTTGTGTGTCAACTGCTTACAAGTCATTTCATTTGTTTTGCCTTCACAGTTTCTTGATATTCATCCATATCACCTGTCAGATTAACCCCCGCACATTTCACACTTCCTTTGTCAAAGTGTTTGGCCTGATTATAGCCAAGTTGTTCTAAGAACCAGTGGCTTAAAGTTCATAGTGGGGTGCACACAGATTGGGGTCAAAAATCACAGTGACTGATTGAAGAGGTGTTCTTTGAAATTCTAATGTTTTACCTACTTTAAATCACATTATATGTTCCTATCATAGTCAGAAGGCTCACTGACCAAGATCCCATGGGGCTGAAACACGATTTTGATTAAAGGTACACCTGACTGAATGTAAGGTATTCTTTGACATTCTAAATTTTGTTTGCTTCTGTCTTAAATGATATGCTATGATCACAACTTTCACCGGGACCTGATACAAGGTTATTTTTTGTGGCCGCCAGCTTAGCTGCAGACCACTGTGCAATCCGTTGTGCGTGTGTGTACGTTTGTGGGGGGGTGTGGATGTGGTGTGTGTGGATGGTGTGTGAATGTGTGTGTGTGCTTTGTTTTTCACTACAACAACCGAGGCAACACACCGACTTTTCACTTATCAACTCGACAACTCGTACAACAACAGAGGACTCCGCGTTTGTATCGATGTTAAATAATCTAAGTATTGAAGGTTATTCTAATTTGCTTTTAATTAACGGAAATACGCCCATATAATATTGCAGTTTCTTGCAGTGATCTACTTGCCCCCATTGACTTTAGGTAGTGCGAAAGTCGAGTGATCTATTTCGCCCCAGTGACTTAGGGTTAGGGCGAAAGTCGAGTGATCTACTCACCACAGTGACTTAGGGGTTAGGAGGGCGCAAGCCGAGTGATCTACTTGCCAAAGTGACGTAGGGTTAGGGTTATAGTGTAGGGTTAGGGTTTATTTAGTGTTAGAGTTATTAACCCTACTTTAACATAACCCTAACCCTAAGTCACTGAGCGAGTAGATCCTCAGCTTTCGCTAAGCCCTAAGTACTGGGAGCAAGTAGATCAACTCGGCTTTCTGCCCATAACCCTAATCACAGGGGCGACTAGATAACTGGACTTTCTCCCAACCCTAAGTCCCTGGGGCAAGTAGATCACTCGACTTTCTCCCTAACCCTAAATCACTGGGGCAAGTAAAGACACTGGGGCGTTCGCTCTAAACCCTACGCACTAACACAGTTAGCCTAGCGACTTACAGGCCTGGCGGCGCAAGCTGGTTTAACACTTTTAAACCCCATAATTTCCCTCCTTCTCTTCAGCCCTGCCCTCTTTAAAGGGTCAATCGGTCGCGACGCTAGCGAGTTTATATAAATACCATATTAAGATTAGTAAATGTACAGGCCTGCGGCGCAAAACATTTGGCTAAGCGTTCTTTATAAGCCTGCGGCGCAAAACAGTTGACTAAGCGATCTTTATAGCCGGCGGGCGGCAGAAACAGTTTGGCTAGAGATCTTTATAGGCGGCGCGCAAACATTTAGCTAAGCGCTCTTAATAAGCCTTGCGGCGCAAGCTAGTTGGCTAATCGATCTTTATAGGCCTGCGGCCAAAGACGTTAGCTAAGCGCTTTATAGGCATTATACAGATAATTTCAATTTTTTAGAATTAAATAAAGTAAAAATACCTCTAGAACACTATTTTTTAAAAACCCTGTTCCATCACCCCAAGAAAACAATTTAAGTTATGGTAATGAATAATACCCGTAGTATTGCTATACAAAAAATAAAGAATGACTATGTATAGTTTTGTAAAATCCACCTTGAAAAACTAAACTGCATTTTTTGGGGCATTTTTAAAGGACCATTTAAGGGGTTCACCATCCGAGCCCCCTCTGAAATTCATGTATAACCATCATAATTATAAAAAGCTATTTGAAATGAATAACATATGGGCTCTACACATGACAACAAATCAACATATTGCTTGAACTGCAAATAACAATATTGCTAATGTAATATAGCCGATTCATACATTTTACCCTCACTAATTTTTTGTGTCTCAGGGGCCTCTAAATTGGGGTATGTTATATCTCAGTAACATGAGGGTGAGATCAGCTAACTTTACTGTGATAATTTCATCATTACCTTATCCAACAAAAAATGAATTATTTGGGGGCCAACCTAATGTCGACATTTTCCATATCATCATCTGGTTTATCTGTCAGAGACACTTAATCTTAAATGAACGCGTTAATCTAACCTTGACAGATTTTGGATATCAATTACTTTTTTCCAAGTTATCATGATATTAAAAAAACTAAGTCTTATGAACAAAGCCTTACAAGGTTTAAGAGGTAATTTTGTAATGTCACTGGGACCGATGCTACTGTAGAAACATCCACATAGAATTCCTAAATTAACCGTTTTGGAAATCCCAGATGCCCAAATCAATCAGATTGTTTCCAACCCCCCCCCACCCCCCCCAAATTGAACATTAAAAGCCTCTACTTGTTTAAAAATACAGCAAGTACCTTGCACGATCCCCCTGGCAGAATGGCAGTATACAGCACGTGGCATGGTCTAAGCGGTTAGCAACTTACTTGGAGCAAGGGGTCCTCGGATCGAATCGCAGTGGGACCACTTGCTGGGATTTATTTGGGAACTCAATTTGGGATTTAATTTGTTACTAACAGGATATTGATTAAAACTGAATACCACTTTTGTCCATGGTTCATTGAAATGGGCAAATGAAATCATTAAAGCTTACCACTATCCATCCGGGTGTGTTTCATGTATGTGTGTTGAATGTTGCAATGGCATTGTTTAAGCTGCTGCTTCCAAGTTGCATTGTTCTGTCTAGTCATTATTAAGTTGTAAGTCCTCTAGCAATTTGCCTCAGGCCACGATTTGAGATTAAAATAAACCTTGTATTATTATTATTATTATAAGTTGGTTTTAGTTGGGCACAGTTTTTGTCAGTTGCAGGGCTCAAAATTCCATAAATTGTTTCTCATGGAATAATCCTCTAGAAATTTAGCAGTTTTCTGAAAATTAAAGCCTGACCAAATTGGAAAATGACCGCAGATGCCCTTTGACCTTGGTATGTGACCCTTTGACCTCAACAACATATGAAGGAACCCGTTTGCACCTTCGACCCACGTTGGGTGTAATCGGACTTCAACTTTTCCAAAGACGACCATAAAAACAAACTTGCCAAACTGAACATGAACTCAGATGACCTTTGACCTTGGCCCATACCTTTGGACATCATCCACATATGACGGAACCCCATTGCAACTTCACCCTAAGTCTGGTTTTCAATCAGACCTTACACTTTTCAAAGGAGACATCGACAAAAAATCGAAAACCTAACAAACTGGAACACACCCATACATACACACTGTACAGACATGCGTACCCTCGCATATCCCCCTCTGCTTTTCAAGCCAGGGGATTCCCCCTCTGCTTTTCCAGCCAGGGGGATAAAATGGTGAGTTTGACCATTTTTTTAAACCTGGTAGCTGAATTGGGGTCCTGACATGCTATCAACCACTGAAACATTATGTGTGTATCCATCACCATGTGGTACGGTTGGGCACAAGCAGAAGATCAATAACTATATATGTTGAAACAGAAACTGTCCTTTAACTTTACTTTTACCATCATTTATATTTCTGATGTCGTGTCCCCTGGATACGAATAAAGATTTGTCCACACTGTGTCTGTTATCTAGTTGATGTTTTAAACAATGCTATATATAACATGCTTAAAAATATCCGGTCCTCGGACCGAGTGTGTTGCCTGCCATTACGGTTTGTGAATGATAGGCTTCGTATGACTAGGCTTCAAAATCCGGCAATACAACTCTTGCACTACCCCAAGCAACCATACAGCTTCTACTCGGAAGGTGGAATACAACTCAATCCCGACCATTGCATTTGGCAAACATGACCCATCTCTGTTCACCGTACTGTTCTCGACCACTTTCCGAAGTCCCAACGCAGACCATCACTGATCACTCGGATTGCCTTGCTAGGCATGTACCAACAAAGCCTGTGAAAAGGTGGAACTTCCGCAAGGCACACTGGGACCAGTTTAAGAACATGGTGGACTCAGAAGTGCCCAACCTCCCGATACCACCTCCGCCAACCTTGACAAATTCCGACACGCATTTTGTAACTCTTATTAATGGGCAAATAAGACCACCCACGTGGCTGTCGTCGCAGCTATTTCCATCCTGGATGAGGAATGATGATCCTCTTTTACAATGATTTCCTGAATTCTGACCCGGGGAAGACGCGTCATGCAAGGCTTCAGATCTGACAACTGCTTGGACAGGAAACGCCACGAGCGCTGGAAGGAGACGTCCAGGGACTCGGCTTCACTCATCCAGCTGGAAGGCCTGGAAGACTGTAAAACCGCCTCACCGGCAGAAATTCCAAACCATCGAAATATCCAACTCCATGCTGAACAACACACTCGCAAATGGTTGTTTTCAAGATAGGAATGATAATATGGATCACACTCGCTCTGTTAGAAAAGATGTCTTGAATGGCCCAGTAGTTCCTGCACACATGTTGCCTCAACAACCAGTCCTCACCCAAGATCTGGAGGACGGCTAGCTGATCATCGTCACTCCCCAAACCAAACAAGCCTGTCGACAACCCTAGAACACGGCCCAATATCACTACTGTGTGTTTTCTTCAAACTCCTTGAGAGTATGATATGCCCGGCAGGAGCCCGTCGTCGAACCCCTCTGCCTGACCACAAGCAGGATTCGCAGGGCGTGGCCGTAGCACTGTCCACCAGATTGTACAACTCACAAATGATATTGCGGAAAGCTTTGAAAAGCGTCGTAAGGCAGGGGTCATCTTGGTGGACCTTACAGCAGCATACAACACAGTGTGGCACAAGGGCCTGACACTCAAGCTTCTCAGGACCATCCCGTATTGTCACCTTGTACAATTCATAATTACAAGAATATACAATGTTTGCAAACCGTAGCATTCTCAAGACCACTGATGGGCAAGTAGTCATCTGCGTCATCTGAGAACAGATACCACATGGACTGGTACTGCTGAATGCTGTTCACTTGTATATCAGCGATTTACTCAAACAACATCTGACAATATGGCTACGCCGCCGATCTTGCCCTTCTCCAGTCTGGACAGCAGCTGGACATAAGTAAGAAAGTACACATCACTGCAATATTGCCTACTTGCAGCATATCTCAAGACCTGGAGACTGAAACTGAGCAAAGCCAAGACCGGACCGCTACTGCGCTTCCATCTCAACACAAAGAGGCTCATCGCCACGCTTCAAATCAACCTCAATGGAGCGGCCTCCTACACAAACCGATTTGGGAAAGTGAAGCTTATCCGCCCAAAAAAAAAAAAAAAAACAACTTACTTACCAGCAGCACCTCAAGTCCCGTATGCGCCAAGGTCTCTTCCTGAGGAATAACCTCCTGTGCCACTTGCTGGATCTTCAGCACTACGACTCTACGACACCGCCTTGGCTCTTGTCTACAGTCTCGCTGTATGCCGCACCAGCATGGTGCAACAGCTCTCACACAAGAATCTGGACACGTAACTCAACGAGACCTTGCGAACCATTACTGGCTGCCTCCTTCCACTCCATCTGAATTTCGACCATGCTTTCAGCATTGCACCTGCAGTGCTTTGGATAGCACACCACACACACAACTGGTGAATAAGGCTCTGCTGGACCACACAGCACCTGCTGCATACACTGTCAAGAGTTGGGGAATTTGGTACACACTTATGGCATGTTTGTATCATATTCACAATGTTGCCAGCTTCTATATTAATCCTAAATATTTCATTCTATGTTCCTTAGGCAATGGACAAGTAGGCTTTTAGGTTTTGGTGAGACTGTATAGACAGTCCAAGGTCAAGTGTAATACACTTTGCTATAGGGACTCACCATTAGATATCGCCGGGGGGTTAGTAATTTTGAGCAAAAAATTCACCCTTAGAGTGTGAAATAAATAAAAAAATTCACCCTTAGAGGGTGAAAGAAAACAAATCACCTTATACTGTTAAAGAAAACAAAAAATTCAACTCAGGAGGAGACAAGAAAACAAAAATTCACCATTTAATCTTGTAAAAAAAAAAAAAATCACCCGGCCACAGAGGGTACCAAAAAAAAAATCACCCTTTAATCATTGGTCTTTCGGTATATGCTAATTTATCCTTAGGAATCTGCCCTTTATTGGCCCAAATTTCCTGCCTATTTTTAGATATTTAAACCAAAAGTTTTGCAAAATCTTAGTCTACAGTCACGGACCCGATGGTTTTTATGCAAATTTTTTGCGCAATCGTTTACATATTCACCACGCGTGAAGCTGAGCTGCGTGGCACTTACCTATCTCAACCCGTCTGATGAAGTAGTACCCAGCAGAAGATATGAGCATTGATAACCATCTGCTATCATCTAGATAATGAGGCATTGATTGACTAACCGGCTATCAAGTCATAGATATGGGTATTGTGAACTACCTGCGGTGCTTCTTGATGCAGCCTTGTCTCCAGTAATTTTGACCTCTTTTTTTTTGGACGTGCAGTCACATAACAATTCGGAAAGTAAAAGTGTCACTGTAATTGTCACCAAGTTAGAAGCCTGTTCAAGTATTAACCTGACGGGGACGTCCTCTTTAAGTCCTAGGTGTTTGGCGCTCTCGCTAGTGTGATTTTGAAAAATATGGAAATTTTGATTTTTCAATGGGGTATCACTCTCATAGGTAGTTATAGGTATAAAAGAACATTGTTTTCGTAAATGTTTAGAGGGTGCACTGGACCTCGAAGTGGTTTGGCATGTAAGTCAGTGGGTTTTTTGGACCACTTTTGAAAACATCAAAAAAAGTTGATTTTATTGTGAAGCTCCTTCACAAAACCTTGGGACATCAGATGATATTGTTTTTTTTTAACACCTCTGTGAAAGAACATTCCTTTTTTTTGATCACTTGATTGCCAAGAAAGGCATTATTGTCAAAAGTGCTCATCGGGTGTGCCAATCATTCAACAGCCATAAATAAACCAGGCAGACAGCTTGCATATTTTGCAAACTCAATCATCACGTGCAAAGTTCTTTTGCAGAGTACTGTACAATTCACTATCGAAGTTATGACGTAATAAGCAGCAACCAGATCCACCCTACTTTTGCTATATTTCGATCGGGGTTCAAAACTGAAAAGGCGTTACCCGGTAGACCAGGTAACGTGGATGCGCAACACTTCGATAGTGAATTATAATTAATGCACTCTCGGTATCATGATCCGTGTTTACACCATCGGGGTTCGCCCCGATGTCACGCTCTGATGGGGCACGATTCGGGGCTACTTTTAACCTCGATCAATGTCAGGGTTGTCCATTTTTTAGCTACCGCTCATAGCAGGCTATCGTTTGGACATGATCGAGGTTAAAAGTAGCCTCGACTCGTGCCCATCAGAGTGTGAATCGGGGCGCGCTCCTATGGTGTAAACGGCTATAGTATGGTACACGGAAACATGTACAAATGTACTTCAATGTTCATGGCAGCAGAGTATTTTTAGGAATTTGTAGTGATGTGTAATTCATGAAATCATGGAATCATACATAACATTTGTAAGATCATTTGTGCAAACCATGGGACTGGTACATTATAGTCTTTTCTTCTTGTTTCAATTAGTTCTTACTTGAATCCAACGAATGTGATGCTTGAGTGTGAACAGTACACCACTTGTCTTGGAGTGTTAAAGGGACACAATGGTCTGAAACAATATGCAAATAATTGAGATGGACACTTTAAAAAGCTTTTCACAAATATTACAAAAACATTAGGTGCTTACAGATTTGTAAAAGAGAAACTAACTCATATGTATTCCGATTTAAGCCTCGTTCTCACCCACAGATGCTGCCTTACTGCAGCATTTTAAAAATCAACCTTGAAAGGCATCAGTCCAGCCCTCACACCCCATTGTATTGTGTATGTGCTTATCCCCCTTTTATATGACAGATCAGTGTGCTTACAAAAAAACACCTTCACTCCTGCCTTGACTCCTGGACTGAATACTTTGAATGTGTCACAAGCATGCTTGGATACACTATCATTCTGGCAGGGATGTCAAGCACCTTGAGTTTCCATGGCAGAAATTGGCCATGTATTGCCACACACTCTTCTACTGTTTTTACATAAATATAAACATCCAATTGGTTTTCAATTTATATGAATGGTTTCAGTAAGGGTCTATTTTATTATGTCTCTATTTTTTTTCATGCCATAGTGTCCATTTAAAAGGATCTTTCTCAACCGTTTAGATCATCATATGAAAAAATACAGTTAGTTATCCTTAAATGGAGATCATGAAACTTTCTCCCAAATCCCCCCCGCTTCTTTATTGGAATTGTAAGAAAGTGATAGCCTAACAAAGTATGGGTTCATTTGTAAACACTGCATGAACACAACATGAAAATAATACTGATTCCTGTTTGATTATGTTTCAATGTGTTCATGAAAGTGCTGGATTCTGTTTGAATATATTGGTACTGTGGTTTAAGGAAAGTGTTTCTGTTTCTTTCAAATATCAATGCATTGTATTTCACCAGAATACAATTTTGCACAGATTTTGTGGGTTTTTTACAGTGAATGGTGGAGATGAAAAGAAAAATAATATGTAACTATTTTATGAACACCAATATCAATGTGTAATTGACATTACTAGTTGGTATTGACAGAATGTTTGTGGAGAGGGGGGTATCATTTATTTATTTCCATCTTACAAAATTGCCGTTGTCAAGCATGGTAGGGAGGGTTCCTCACTCACCGGCTTCAAAATGAGCCCTTCCTCAATCAGTCGTTCAAACGTTAACCTCTGGCTGAGCCCATACACCCCATACGTACAATTTGCAACCTCAATGTTTTACAAAATCCACCCCAGCTGGTAAAAAAAAATCACCTTTGGAGATGAAAACGAAAACAAACTGGAATGATTAAAAAAAATCCCCCCAAAAGCTTGTAGACTAAAAAAAGTTACCCCCACTTGTAAAGAAAAAAAAATTCACCCCAAGGCTTGTTCAAAAAAAAAATCACCTCTTATGCACCGAGAAAAAAAAAATTCAATCTCCCAAACTAAACTTTCCTAGCCCCCCCCGGATATCTAATGGTGCGTCCCTAAAGTTGGAATAAAATATTTGTGACCACTTTTTTATGGAATGATTTCTTACGTGCAAGTTATTTATGATATCTAGGGTGTCTATCACCACACTACTTGAATGACCAGTCTCTTCCGAACATATCACCATTAACTTAGTCCACAATTAAACCCTTTACAAAACGTGTCCTAGGCCTGAAAGGAAACGGGTGTATTTGACAGCAGATTTAAGGATTTGTACTATTTTACACATCAGTCATTTTTACAGATAACATTTTTTGGTGATTTCAGCATCATGCATCTGAAGTCACAGCATACTGTCAACAAGGTGTTTATGATGTAATGGGCAGAGCGTCGCACTCATTGGTCAGAGGCCGTGAGCTACCTCCTGTAGTGTTTGAGGAAAGATTGTCCCTGTAATATTGATGGCTTGGCCTAAAGCATCCAGCATGGGGGCTTGAAGGGTTCAAATTCCAGGGGAGCAAGGCGGCCATGGTACCTGCTCACCCCTTCTGTCTCAAGAAATTGTATCACTACAGCGTGCCCTGTGCGGCGTGACATTTCGTCTTGCAGCCGAAAATTGTTCTACCAGATAAAACCCTGTCTGCATGTGGCAGACAGGTGGTTTTCCAGAATGTCTGGTTACACGACGGCGTTCATTTTTCCATCTGGACACACCAGTGTGCTTTCTCCATACATGAATTACGGCCAATACCATCATGAGCCGCCGCCACCATGATCAATTCTGAATTACAGTACATCTACCGAGGTTCTCACAGTAATCGACTAACCCTTTGTCTTACCATCTTGATGGTCAAGGATGTAGTGGGCTCTCGCCCATAAACACAACATTCGCCAGTGTTGAACTGTATAGGTTGTACTACCCCAGCCCAGCGGAAGTCAAGTCTATGGTGAATGGTGGGCATGGACATTTGCGGTCATTCGTTTGCCCGGTAACCAAAGTTTAAAACAATCTCCGATTTAAGTTTGGAGGGAAATGTTAATTCCATAGTGTCTTCTCCACAAACGGACAAAGACGGCTCGTTGGCATTTTCCAGGCTCTACGACACAGATTAAGCTGTCGGAGATCATCTCATCTGGAAGTCAATCGTGGCGTCCTGAGTTTTTTGTGGCCTCAAATGACCCCCCTCTCGATGGTGTCCTTAGGATTTTACAGACAGTACTCTGGCATATCCCGAGGAAATCAAGCGACTTTGGCTTGTTTTGTACCTTCCCGCGGAGTTCAAGTACTCTTCGCATTTGACAATGCCGTTGGATGAGGCATAAGTCCGTAGGCCTAGGGAACCTCTTGTCAGTTTTCATTGTAAAGGTAACAACCAACTCTGAAAAATTGGGCTCCTTGCACACGGCTTGGATCAGGGATAAGGAACAAACAACAGACGCCTGACATTTCAGCTCCCAAAAAGGCTTGTTTACCTCTATCAAAACATTAGCATGGATTCCACTTCACCTGGGTAGTGGGGACTCATTCATTAAGATCTTCACCTACTCTTATATGATTACTGAGGCGTTCAAATAGAAATACGTTTTAATATTGGGTCTGAAACAAATATTCCAACTTTAAATATGAGCAACAGTTGTATAAACCCACAGTAAGGTGAGACGCGATGGTTTATCACGGATGGACATTTGACACATTTTTGAAGTTTGAAAGCCTTTAGAAAATAAAAAGAAGGGATGTTGGCAGTGCATTGGTTGTTGTTTCATTGTGAAGCGTACGGCCAAGTATGTTGAAACTTATTAATTTGGTTCCCATGGTGTTCCTACTAAAATCCATAAAACGTTCAATATCACGGACGGGCGAGATAAAATTGGGTTGAAGCCTTTGGTATTCTTCATCATTTCTGTCTAAACCACTTGACATTAGCTATACTTTCAACCACAAAATGTTAACCACTTATTTGGCTTTTGTGTCAGATGGATCCCTAACATCCTAGAGGAAAATCTGACATCACCACAAAAAAGGGAGGTAGTGTAATTTTTCATGTAGATCCTGATGACCCCCCGGAATTGACCTGTGGAAGTGAAATACCAGTTGAAGAGCTCTGTTCCACACTTCAGAAGCGGATTACTTGGCTTTTGCTTCATAATTTTATGCTACCCGAGTGGAAGGCATACAGTTGAGCAGTTATCTATGCCAATGACACTGATGTAATAGTATTGTGTATACTACTACAAGACTAAACTTTAGGAAATTGTGTTCTGAATTAATATAATCTCACAAGGGGGTTGGAGAGCTTGGAATGAAGACGCAACAGGACTGCTATCTGCCTATACATGAAATAGCTGCCAGGCTAGAAGTAGATATCTTCGGCAGAGCCCTTCCCACTACATCAATTCTCAGTGGGTGTGATAAGCTTGAGATTACACACAATGCATTTAATTAAGTATAACTTTCCATATGATTATAAAATGGAATAATGAACAGTCACATTCCCATGTTCTAAATACATTTCCTTTCATATGAACCCAAACATGATATACTTACAAAATTTACTCCAATTGACCCCCCTCTTGTAGAGTCCCGTGCATCTATTTATTTCTGTCCACCCGGGGGTGTTTTATTTGATCCATCTAGACTTTTGACATTCCTAGTTTTTATGCATCGTATGGCGGTTGGACCTGACTGCCCCTGCTTATAGTAGATCCAATTGATGGTAGAGTTATGGGCGGACTTTGGACTTTGTCATTACTCCAAAATAGGGGACATAAATACCCAGAAAATCTCCGATTTCTTCCTCGCAATACAAAAGAGATCGGAGTGAAAGAACTGGCATAAAGTTACGTTGTTCATCCAGTCAATACTTAACCTATCTTTTATCCTATGTGTATTGCATAGAATTGGTTTTAAACATTGCCTTCCACAACATATAAATTTTAGAAGGTTTCAAGTCACCTGTGGTAACACTACAGAACAATTTTATCTTCACTATTCCATAAAGTCAGCTTTCACCTGCTTTCACTTCAACTTATTCCTGGCTTTAGTTTGCGCTTTCTTTGAGTAGTCTAGGGTTTATGCTTTGACTGATTGATTGGGACTGTGATGGCCCAACCGCTCAGGGTTGGCTATCATGGCTATATCGCACATCCTACCAAGAATTATCGCGGACTAAAGTTTTTACATACTAATAATCAGCCCCTCAATTCATACCTCCACCTACAAAAAGTAGAGGCATTCCACTCAACTGGAATCTAGTATAGTTGATCATCATTCTGCAATGATGTCTACCTTTCGTCACCGGTGAACATAGACTTCTCAAAACCCCAACAAAAGTGAACTGGCTCCGCCGTCTCAACATATTTAGCTGCTGCTCATACGCAAGAAACAATATGAATGACCTTTGACCTTGACATATGACCTTTAACCTCATAAACAAATGAGGGTTTGTGTGTAATATCCCTAACCAGTTTTGGTTCCAATTGAAATGCAACTTTCATTCACGGTGCAATTTTCATTTTTCAGTGAAGTGTGGATTTTGACGCACCACTACCTGCTCCTGTAGTTGTAGCACCGTTCCGAGTCAGACTATTCTTAGATTGATGGCTGACCACAATAGCAGTAGCTATTTATTCGTAAATGTTTACAAGATTAGAATTGCAATTCTGGCACACCAATCCTCTCTATCTTGTGGATTAGGTAGCTAGACCTCATATACAGTGGTCTCTCGGTTTGAATCTCGCTACTGCTTCTTTTTTAAAATATATAAAATTTCATTATTTTTTTCAAAAAGTTAAAAGGGAAAAATTCTAAGTCCAAAAAGACACGCCTCCATGATGCATAGGACCCACGTGTATGGTGAACTGGAAGGGTGATCATCTCTGGAGACTCATGCATGGAGACACCTCGAGAACAATTTTTGGTTGGCAGAGAGCGTTTTTGAACAATACTAGTATTCAAGATGACATAAAATATGCCTTTGGCAAAATAGAAAATGGGTCTTGGAGTACAAGTATTGAGGTCAACACTGACCCAGGTGCTCTCTTCTTCAAATGGTGCAAAAATCCATTCCTCTCATAATTTTGTTGAAAATTACATAATCATCTTTAATTAAATCCATTTATAATTTTAACCATTTTCAGAAATCATATATTGCCCCTTTAATTGAGGATTGTCCCTTTCATTGGTAAAATGAAGGATGGCCCTTTAATTGGTAAATGAAGGAATGGCACTTTAAGTTTAATTAATTGCATTACCTTTTCCAAGGTAATGAATTGAATGGGCCTTTGGAAATGGAGGAAAGCCCTTTAAGTGGTAACTGAGAAATGGCCTGTATGGCCCCTTTAATTGGTGAATGGAGGAATGGCCCTTTAATTGGTACTTGATTAATTGCTTTTAATTGGTAATTGAAATGAATGTGAATTGCCCTTTAAAAAGGGATATAATGGAGGAATGCCTTTTAATAGATACAGAGGCGTCACCTGGCTTCCTCCGCGATCACCCCCCAAAGACTCTAAACGCATGAACTCATCATGCACTCCATATCTCACAACAGATAACTCTAAAACAACTCATCATTGTGAACTCCATCCAACTCCCAAAAACCAAAAAAAAAAAACCTAAACAAAACTCATCCATGAATGCCACAACCACCCAAAAAACCTCATAAAAATTCAACTGGTTTGATGAACTCCATCCAAACCACCCAATGATTAACAACATAACTCATCATTGAACTCTATTCATACCTCACAACAATAACTCTAAAACTCATTGATTTCTATCTAATGTAACGCCGCAGCCGAGATCTGTTCACCATGTAGCTCCAAATTTCCTGTTTGTCATTAGGTTGGGGATGTCATGGATCCCTGCTGGGGGATTCTCCGAGCATCACATCAATGTAGTAAGAGGCGACGACCCCTGTTTTGGCATGTTAACTTCCAACATGTGACGTCTGAGTTAACTACTTCATCAATCGCACGATGACATGACCGGCAAATCGTGCACTGGCGTTGGTCAACAGAAGATGAAATTGGAGGGATTTCTCCATATATCTGGCTTTGGGTCTTGTGCTCGCGCCAGGATATGTTTTGTACTCGCCCAAGAAGCTGGTGTAAGGGCCATCCGGTCTATCCTGTAGCTCTTTCTTCATGCTCCATCAGGTCTCAATCCATATAACAGGATACTCTCTACACATGCTCTAAAGAATTTCAGCTTGTTGGAGTGGAGATACCAGATTGTCCATAAGTGTGTAGTTTATTTGAGGCATTCGCAACTTAGTTCCTTTGCGTGACAGGAAGTCTTCTTGCTGTCGGCAACAAGGACCCTAGATACTTGAGTCCTTGACCTCTTTGAGTTGGCTCCATCTGCTGTGCAGAAGGTTGATGATCGTCTTCCCCTCATTGACAGTCTATATTCAGTCTTCTGGCATTTAGATGTAGGCCGACCTTTGTCTGCAGCATTCTCAGTGATGTTAGAGATCTTGTGCACCACATATCCTATCAGCTGTTAGAGCTAGATACTGCGTAGTCAAGGTCTGTGAGATGCTGACGCCATGTGACGTCTGGAACGCTTGGGTTTGATGGTGGTCCCTTTTGTCGTTCATGATGTCAAGACTCTGTCTGAGGATGTATCAACCACGACTACAAATGAGATAGGGAGCAAGATTATCTCCTTGAGGATTCCAGTAGTTTGTTAGGAACTCCTTTGTGGGCCCACCCATGCTGCACAAGCTATATGGGTTATCATACATGATGGCATGCAATTGCCTTGACAGTCCCTTCTGGGACACTGTAGTGGCGAGAATATGCAGCATTACATCCCTGTTACACTGTCAAAAGCTGGAAAAATCTAAACAAACACAAGTGAAGCTTTTCTTTGGAATTCTCACTCTTCTATGATCCTTCTGAGGGGCAAGTATCTGAGGTAGTGTTGATCGGCCTTTGCAAAACCTTCTGGTTCCGTCTGAGAAATGGGATCTATGTGAGGAGTGATTCTGTTGAGCATCATGGAGTTGTAGATCTATAGGCCAGTGTGACAGTGTAATTCCCTCTGTATTTTGTGGGTTGTTGGAGGTCGCCTTTCTTTGGTAAAAGGAATTAGAATGCTGTTGAAAAGGCATCTGGTTTGTTTCCCAAGTAGGTGTTATTACAAAAGTCTAACATTGATCATGGAATAGTGGATTCTTCCAAACTACTGCAGGAATGTTGTCGGTACCAGGTGTCTGGTTTTCTTCAGTTCTCAGGCATCTGAACTCCTCCATAGTGGAAAGGTTCCAGTCTGGATGGGAATGGGTCTGCTATCTTGTGATTGAAGAAATGGTTCATCGGTTAGTGTTATTCTTGAACTTTGGCGTGCCAAGTATAGAACTAAAGTTGCTGAAAACCATGTGTCCAAAAGGCACTCTTCAGCTGATTCACCTTTGATGGGTGGGGTAGCTTTCTTATCTGTCAGCTCCTCAAGGCCTCCCAGGCAGCAGCATGCCTTGTTTTTCAAGATGTAGGCGTCAAGTGCTTCAGCCTTGGACTAAAACATGCTTCCTCCAAGCACCACATGGTAAGCGTCATCAAGTGCAGGCTTAGTGGCACATCAAGGTTCTGCTTGGAGCTTCTCGTGGTGGATTATACGGTGCTTCTTGGCTGCAGCCTTCAGTTTTTCTGAATGGGCTCCATTTATAAAATTACTTAATAAAGAACATAACTCATCAAAGAACTCAAATCCCAACTCACCAAAAACAACAAAACACTCTAAAAAACATAACACAACACTCTAAACATAACTCATCAATGAACTCCATAACTTTTTGAAAATTGCATAATGCCCTATTCAATCCAATTTGAGGGTGTGTTTTTTCCCTCCTCAAATGATGCAAAGTACATTCCCATAAAAAATCAACAATTTTTTTTTCCAAAAAAATTACCCTCAACCAACAAAAACTCTAAAAACAACTCATTGATTAACTCATCCATATCGCACCCAACATACCAAAAACTCTAACATAAACTCATTGAACTCCATTGATAACTTGCATAATTCCCCTTTAATTTGTAAGCTTAACCCTTAAGGGCGCTCTTCCTCAAATTATGCGAAAATCCATTCCCTTAAACGAGAGCATCAACGATAGATGTAACCCTTTGCTTCTGATACAGTCAATATCTACAGCCTGTTCCAAAAAAGTTCAAGTGCCCTCTGTTGGCAATTACAAATATAGTTGTACATGGATACATGTACTTAAGGGTGATCGAGGATCATAAAAGCTAACGGCCAGATTGTCTTTATTTTCAGATATATTTACTTTCATCGGTGTAACTGAAAAATCTGAAATAAAAATGGGGGCCCCGACTTGGTTTTGAGGTATGACTTTTCAAAAACACATAGAGCTCTAATGGGAAAATGAGAAACAGACGCCATTTTCCTCATAGAAATAAACCTCTGACGGCCAGATTTTTTATTTTTTAAATTAATGTTAAAGTCATTGGCATCTTTAAGGGGCATCAATAAAAAGAGGGGATCAACCGACTTAGTTTTTTTCTAGAATCTGTCCAAATGTAACCAAAAATACACTTTTTTTTCATTTTAGTTCGTCTGATGAACGTTGTGGGCGCAGCACTCTTCGCGTACCTACGCACTGAAACTAGCGCCAAGATAGACAAACGCATCATACCACGCCCAAAGATTGTTATGATAGCATTTACGGTATTGCAATCTACACAAGTGATTTCTATCCAATGTATAAGTGGCATAAACGTCAGAATAATAAACAAAATTCCCATTCCAAAA
>JAMKCH010006129.1:0-37389 GCA_023653785.1 Ophioderma brevispina
ATGGTTTGTCCCTGAATTGTTTACAACAATATGAACAAAACATTGAGATACATAAAATATATACAAACAATTAACAGAAAAAAAAGTAATTGACACTTAAAATGATAAGCATGCAAGCAAACGAAGAAGCAGATCAGCATACACGCATGCAAACAAGTTAAGTATCAAATTCAATAAAAAAAAATAATGAATTTCTTTTTGCAGGTAATAAATACACAGTTGGTGAAGTGTTGAGCAAAGTTTCGTGGTCGCTCAAAAAAATCTCAAAAAATGGAGGGGTTATAGTAGTGAGGAGGGGAAAACAACAATTGGTTTTTTGTTTTTTTAGACTGAATTCAATTAATTCAGGAAAAAATGAGATAGGAGGCCGAATAGTGTAATGACTATTTGAGAAGGGGGACACTATTTAAGAGAAAATTGCACATAGGTCATTAAGGCACGGGCAAACAACAGAGTGGTAGTAAGAAGTCATTACACTAAAACAGCAGGCATGATGAAAAGGTTATGCATGAACAATTACATTATAGCAGGTGATACAGCATGCAAGGAATTCATGCAACATAGCGATGACCTAACTTCCCCCACTAAAATAAATTTTTTTGCTATTTGATACTGTGTAATGTAACAGGTAGAGTATACATACATGCATACATACAGGTAATTTTGATTCCGGGGGAAAACGGGAGATTAGAAGCCGAATAGTGTAATGACTATTTGAGAAGGGGACTGTTGAAGGAAGAGCAAAATACACATTGATCATAGGGCACGAGCAAGCTAGAGAAGGGGTAGTATAAGGAAGTCATTACACTAAAACGGCAATCAAAATTCATGCAACATAGCAAAGTCATAACACACACAAACAAACACATAGGAGAGCAGCGCTCATATCACAATGGATAGGAACGTCTTGTATCATATTTGCCTAAATGAACCCCTATGAAAGTTCTCCTTCTTAAATTAATATTCACAGATTTCTTGGTATAAATCCAGATTTGTCTCAAGATATGAAATATCATTATATATAATTCCACCTCCCGTAAGAAAACAATTTACTTGCCGCAAAAGTTGCTGAAACTTTGCTGCAGACTTGCTGCATGCAAATCTGGCTTGTTTTATTGGCAGCTGACAACTTGCAGGAAAAGTATAACACCTAATAGAGTTCCCACAAATATTTGTTGCGAGTAGCTGCAACCAAATTATTGTTTTGCATATCCTATTTTCCTACCTACAATCTACCCCCCCCGTTCTCCGCCAAAACAGTTGCTCTATAGTCATGTCGTCGCAGCCTTGGCCACGCCCCAACATTGGATGGGGGTTGGGGAAGGGAAAGGTTGATTGGAAGCTTCAGGCTTGTAAGTAGGTGAGCAGATTATGGCCAAAAGTGCTCTAAAAATAGCGGAGGTGGCAAGTCGCGTACTACAAGCTAATTTTGGTATTTTGGGAAAGTATGGATGCTGACAACATCATACACCAAAATTACCCAGAATCCCTTTGGGGGAACATATTGTAATGGCGTCTTCAAAATGGCCATCATTTTGTGTGTTTGGGTATATCGTTTTAATACTGCGTTCTTAAATAATCGCTATTTGAACACCTTTTAACTATTTTTCATCAATTTTGATAAGTAGCACTACTATATAATTAACACATGGTCACTTACAATAGCATGACACTAGAGGGCGATTGCCAAAATGGCCGCCAATGTGCGTTGAACGACTACTTATTGATTAAAATTGTCCAATTTAAGCTGCTTTTTTCAAGTAATTGATGGAGCGGTGGTGAAACGGCATACTACAAGCTGATGTTGGTATTTTTAGAAAGCAGGGATGCTGCCAACATCACAAACCAAAATTACCCAGAATCCCTGTGAGGCAACATATTCAAAATGGCCGTCACTCTGTATTTGCATATATCATTTTAATACTGCTTTCTTACATAATCGTGATTTGAATACTTTTTGCAATTCTATCATCAATTTTGATAAGTAGCACTAATATATAATTAACATGTGATCACTTACAATAGCATGACACTAGAGGGCGCTTGCCAAAATGGCCGCCAATGTGAGTTGAACGACTACTTACTGATTAAAATTGTCCAATTTAAGCTGCTTTTTTCAAGTAATTGATGGAGCGGTGGTGAAGCGGCATGGACTACAAGCTAATGTTGATATTTTTGAAAAGCAGGGATGCTGACAACATCACATACAAAAATTACCCAGAATCTCTTTGGGGCAACATATTCAAAATGGCCGTCATTCTGCGTGTTTGCATATATCGCATTCTTATAATCGCGATTTGAATACTTTTTTGCTATTCTCTTATCAATTTTGATAAGTAGCACTAGAGCTGTGGTTCCCACGGCTTCTAGAGCTGCTAGTTGGGGACCCCATCTTGCTCCCTCAGGGCGGTGATCTGATAAGCGGTCCTCCAACAGACACGTCAGTCCCGGAGTGTACCATCCGCGCTCTCAACCTGACTGTCTGGCGTATTTCCGCCAACAGTACGCTCAGCGGGACTTTCTGAACATGCCTGCCGCGCTCTCTGCTCAGGCAAAGTCGGAAGTCAACTAGAGTTCTTACGCGTTTCTCGCTCTGCGGTTTCTATAGATGTGCGCCACTCGAGAGATCCGCTGAATCGAGGATCCGCTGTTTCTGCATCTGTAGGGCAGATCGGGGATTTCTAACAGAAATTCTCCATGAGCATGATGAGGGTTTGGGCGTCCAAACAGTCTCACAGTATCTCTAATCGCCGGAATCCTCACGAGCTGCTGATGTTTTCGGTTCGTCCCTCCGGTTTGCTCACTATCCGGAGTGGGATCTGCCCCTATGCTCCAGTTCTTAGCGTCTGAAATCGAGCTACTGGAGAGGGCCATCTCTGATTTATCTAGGAAGACGCCCTTTCTCGTGGCATCGCCTCCTGGCGACGGTGGTTCCGAAATACATGTCTTGTCCATTGACAAGGCTCACCTGCAGTGGTCGAAGGACGGCGTGTCCATCCTTCCACGGGCGGGTTTTTCTCGCTAAGAATCCGACCCTGTCTTTCACCATCTTTCCCACCACGCCCAGTGTTTTCTCCGGACCTGGCCTTAGCTGCGGCGATGCGGTCGGAGAACCCTGGGTGCCCTGTCATGGGCACTAAAATGGTACCTCATGCGTCCGAAGAGCTCTGGAAGACAAAACGGCTTTTCATCTCCCCGGCCCTCCATATGGGTCCTGTCGCGAAGACCCAGTTACCCGCTGGGTTGCCTCGACCATCCGTAGCGCACGCCGAAAACATCACAATCAATTGGTCGGCTCTCGGGTTACTAGGGTCCCATGATGTACCCGCTCACACCTCCTCCTGGGCATTTTGCAGAGGCTCGCCGATCCATGCTATCCTGGACACTATAAGATGGTCTCCCACCACTTAATTTCTCGAGTGATTTATCTTCTACTAGACCTTCTGTTGTAAAAGCTTGTAAAGAGGGGATGTTGCTACTGCCAGCACGTGTGCAGGTAGAATTGTATTGAATCAAGAGGTGTAGGTGAGTCTCTCATGCGAGACGGGATACGCTAGCGCTTGTGCCTACCTCCCCTTACCTTCTTTGTCCCCGGCCTGGACTACCAGTGGGGGAGACTGTGGGGCAAAAGTAAAGTCGGCGGAGTGTAGCTATCAGAGCGCAGTGTATTTCCCTATTCAGAATTGAGAGTGGATACCTAGGGTCGTTTCTTCCGCCTGGTGAGCGCCGATAAGGTCCCCCTTCCATGACTTCTTTCTCTGTTCCAATTTTCAGCAGCACTGGGTGATTACCTGTTTTAAAAGAAAAATGGTCACCCCAAAAAAACTAACTTTTAGCTGAATTTTCCTATATGCTTCTACAGGCACCCAAATACTTTTGCCCAAATTTAGTGCATTCAACTTTGGTTTCCTCCCCCCTGCATATTGGGGCCCCTTTAGTAAAGCGCCATCTGAGTTTCATGTTACTGTAAGTTA
This sequence comes from Ophioderma brevispina, assembly GCA_023653785.1. NCBI lineage: Eukaryota > Metazoa > Echinodermata > Ophiuroidea > Amphilepidida > Ophiodermatidae > Ophioderma > Ophioderma brevispina. The sequence goes on from JAMKCH010006129.1 coordinate 3,975, forward strand.
TCAACATTTTACATGAATAAGTACACTTTAAATCAAATATAAGGCAAAATTAGAAAAATTGTTTCAAATTTGTATTAAACGCAATCATTCAAATTATATACCCAAATCACAAAATGGTAGCACGTTGAAGGGTCTTAGAATAAGTAGGAATTCGGGATTCTGGGTATTTGGTTTTCGATTTTTTCTTGGATTCATACTTTCCCCCAAACATCATTATCATAGCTTGTTAGTGATATTTCATCACATTCCCGTGGCCCAATTATTAAATAAACACGTTCAAACCACAACTCAATATGGACCATTTTTAATCAGTAAGTAGTCATTCAATGCACATGGGCATTTTGGCAAGCGCCCGCTAGCGTTTATGCTGCTTGGGCAAGTGATCACTGTTAATGCAAGTATGCCAATTATCAAATTGATACAAGTGTTCAATGTGATTATTACGATATGAGAACAATACCCAAACACACAGAATGGCAGCCGTTTAAGACGGCCATTAGAATATGTGGGGCCCCAAAGGGATCTGCGTAATTTTGGTTTGAGATGTTGTCAGCAATGCCCGACTTTCCAACACTACCAACATTAGCTTGTAGTATATGTGACATTTCACCACAGCTTAAAATCAATTATTTACCAATTAAGCTCAAATTGGACCATTTTAAAATTTTTAAATCAGTAAGAGTAATCATTCAATGCACATTAGCGGCCATTTTGGCTACCCGTCTTGGTGTTTGCTACTGTAAGTGATCATGTGTTAATTCAATAATACGCTACTTATCAAATTGATAAAACAAATAGGTTACAACCAAGGTTCAAGACGGTTCACATTAGCAACCCTATAGAGGGTGTTCATGCAGTATCAGGCTGATAGCGCCTGTACAACAGCACTAAATTGCTTTGTGTTTGGTTCAATGGAGAAAAATCCCTTAAAGTGATCTAAAACGGTAAAACTAATCTAAGAACTTCTAAGAACAATGGTTGTAAGTTTTGATTTCATGACTATCCTATAGTTAACACCTGGTTTTATGGGGTCGAAGCACCTTAAATCACAAAGACATTTTGTGGAGAATTAAACCGTCCCATACATTAAAGAATAGGAGTGTCATGAGGTCACATAAAAGTGTACATTGTACATGTGCGTGCTTCAGCAACTGCACCCACACGATTTTAGATCATGTTGGCATGAAGTTTGTCTGTACCTCAGCTAATACTTTGGCTACGTATTTGATTGACCCCTCATTTTAAAGGAAAATTAATTTACTTTTCAGTGAAAACACTTTCAGATTAAAAATAATGACCGTATAAAATTTTTGAACATTCTTCCAAGGTGTTCAAGATCGTAATTATTACGAATGCGGGTAATAACACAATGACCCCAAAACACCGAATGGCGGCCATTTTGAAAAGCCATTACAATATGTTTCCCCCAAAGGGATTTCTTGGTAATTTGGTGTATGATTATGTCAGCAGCCATACTTTCCAAAAATAACCAAAATTAGCCTGTTGTACGCGACTTGCCACCTCCGCCAAAAATACCACCCTAATCTGCTCGCCTAAAGTGAACTGTGGGTTAGGTGTAGGACCTAGCTGTTATCACGGCGAAATCGTGATAAGTGTTCCAACTAATTCTATTTCCAAGATAGTAAGCGCTCTTACAAATAACAACAGAGACTGTTTTCTATGTATACAAGGAAAGTCCGCACATCATCAACATATCTTCTAATAAAAAAAATAACCATTTACCGATTACAGCCCGACATATCGCTCTGTCCCTAATCTAGACGTGTTTTGCTGTTGTACTTTTAGATAACCGCCATATTGGCTATGTTGTCTACATCGGAGTATCTCTTCACCTAAATCTTCATTTCGTGCTGGGTTGACATTTCTTTGGGAAAAGACACAGAACGGTGCCATGAGCAGCTTGAGAGGACCAAGGTGAGAAACCTAGCCACCACGCAACCGACCTGCAAAGACAAAACGTGTTCAATTGTAATACAACATCACTGAATACTCCATAGTGGGCAAATAAACAAGCATGTAGCCAGAGCAGTGGTTTTGGGTGGGGTTGAAATATTTGCATAAATCGTGATAATTTCCAAAATTAACGCAAGCGCGGACGTACATGACTTTTCGGTATTTTCGCAATTGTTCAATTTGTTGGTCAGGTTGCTCGACGACTCGTTCCATTTGTGTTGGAGCTGGAGGTTCTTTATAATTCGTTCCGTTGGTCGGGAGGTACTCTGTAACTTGGACATTGTTGGTGGTAAGGTTTTGTTCGGCATCTCGTTTCCCCCTGCCCAGTAACCCTTCACAGACCATTTAATGTTGCCGACAATTGTTCGTATTTGTCCATGTTTGTTGCTGTTCATGACTCGTTGTGGGAGAGCGGTGGCCTAGCGTTAGGGTGCTTGCCTCTGGCGCAATTTCCCATCAGTTCCCGGGTTCGATGGGGTCGTGGCACGTGCTGGGATTTTATTCGGGTACTACCAATTCTGGATTTTATCTGTATACCAGCTATTGATTAAAGCCGAATTACCGCTCTCCTCCAGGGTTCACTTGGAATTGGGCAAATGGATCTGAAAGCATCCCGTCCTCCTTCGGAGGGGACGTAAGCGGTCGGTCCCATGTATAGAGTCACAACTGTACATGTACATCCGCAGTCAGTGGTTCGAATAAGATGGGTGTAAAACCCGATGTTCCCAATCCGCCGCCCCAGCTCAAATATAGCGGGCCATGTTAGGAGCTCCGTATCATGATACACGCGGCCCGATAAGCATACACTACTGAACAAATCCTGGACCCACCACAAAGCCATTACCAATGACTTGTGGATACGAGCAACAAACAACAATCTCGTGGTTTCATTGCTGGTATACAGAAGGCAACCGTGCATCTTTGTCTTGCACCGCCAATAATGTATGGCGCACACGCACGGCCGGTTCGATTCAGGCGTGGAATCTAGCTGAGGGGCGGAGGGGGCGGCGCGCCTCCTCGGTAATTCTGCAAATCATGCCCATTTTGGACAAGTTTCAGCTTCAGCCCCCGGTAATTTTTTTGAACGTTTTTCAATCCTGGATCCGCCCCTGGAATGACCAATGAGCGTTGAGATTGGAGCCACTAAACTCACGCGTGCAATGTACTCTACGGATAAGCGCAACAAACGTAAATGATAGATATAACCCACGTACGTACTCGAACACCAATGGCGCTTGACTAACTTCGAATCCGCGGGATAACCCAAGCTTCTGTCTGAATCCGGCAACCATAAACCGGCGCTTCCTTTCGTTTTGCATTTTTTGTGCTGGCCAAAACATTTTAGTATTCCCAATTGACATCCCCTCCCCAGTTTTTTTGGGCTTGCATGCACAGAAATACATGACATATCCATCATAACTTTTATTGCAACTCATTTTTCTACAAGTGGACTGGTCTACTTCTGCCTTTTAATAGCTCTTACTCTTAAGTCAACCTCCTGAAATTTCACGATCGACAAGTTTATTCACAGCAGGCGTAGTATTCTAATAATCCCAATTCTCAATCAACTTCAGGACATAACACGTTTCCACTTACCATGACATTAATTGACCATCTGAATATGTAATATAACAATTAGAATCATCATTAATCGTGTTTACAAAACGAAAACGCTCTTCTGACACTTACACCCCAACACGCCAATAGGTTGGACATTTACTGATTAAGCTTATTGGGCGAGCTAAATCCAACCACCTGTTGAATTAGATTACACAGCATTTGCCTTCGCCCATTTGATTTGCAACACACAAACGCTTCATTTGATTGGTTTTTGCCGCGGCCTCCTTCAATCTGTTGTGGTGTTTCCAAGAATCATCGCGATGCTATACGGAAAGGTAATTTCATATTATACGTGATCTACTCTAGAGTAATTGAAGGATTCTAATACAATCCCCACACTGCCCAATGATTTGAAGAACAAACTGGACCATAAGATAACATATACGAGGTGAGCTTAGAGTATGCGAAACGGACTTTCATTTCCTTTTCAATGCTTGATCAGACATCACATTTTGACACAATTTCCAGATAATCCTGTATTAGCTCAACAAAAGATACAAACCATTTTAACCAAAAAGGCTTTGAAGACGTTCAGGTAAAATATGCTTTAAGAAACATATTTTTTCCAGGCATTTCTGCAGAACCGACATTTACATTTTTTATAAACATTTTAAAACTTCCTGTTTAAATGATTTAAAAAATGGATTTGTCTTTATGGGAATTGAATTTCAAAGAATGAATTTTTAATAAGGATGAGTTTTTAATTTAAAATGAAATATGGGCGTTATCTGCTTGGCAAGAACCACACTCTTAACTATGGATAAATCTGTAGTTACTCTGGAGATATAATCGCTAAATGGTGCTGAAATGGCCATGAGCCACACAACAGAGTCTTCTTTTTACCGTGTCCAAACACAGTGGGTTCTCAAATATGATCTAGCCAGAGATGGGTACAATGGCAGGCAGGCTCTCACTAAATTCCCGCCGGTCCTTGTCGTGTGCCATTGTTTCTCCAATATACCAGACCAAGAGTATTGTTTCCAGCATTGTCTGTGGTGTCTGTTCATCATCCCAGGTAGTGTCCTTATCTGCTTCCAGGTAGCCCCACTTCTGCAAAGAAACCTTAGACCAGCCGTTCCCTGTTTCTCAATCTCTTGATACATCGCCATTCAACCCATGATGAGTCAGCCGCCCCAGGTGGAATATGCTGCACCAGGTTGCATACCAATGATGTTTACTTGGTTGATAGCAGTCTTTCTTTTGCTTTCCACAAGGCTACTCTCTTAAACACCTTAGAGACTTTTTCAACAAGAGGTTGGACTTTGCTTAAGAAACTCTCCTTCTAGATTTAAGGCGGTTTAGCAGCCGGACTCTGTCCAGACTTAGTTGCTTCACATTAGATATTTGGTTGGGCAGCCTACGCTCTTGCCTGCTCGCTACACTACGAAGTATGTCTAGTGGCGCAATTCCTGCTTGGATATATAAGTCCTCGTTTGGAGAAAATAGAGTAAAGTTATCAGACAATTTTTAAAGGGTGTTTCCTAAGCGTCGTATTCTAAACACTACATTTTCAGGAAAAACTATAACCACCATTTACTTTAAGGCAAAACAACTCATATGAACTCAAACATTGTGGAAACCCGACAACGGGAATATCACAACTTAAGCCCATATATACTTCAAGTCGCAAGTTAGCGCTTACTGCGCGTGAGCATGCGTAACACTTGATCTTGGGTCAAAACCCGACATACGCACCCCAATCGCTCGCTGCGACTGGAAGTATATCATGGGCTTTAACGTAGCTGTGCATGGACATATGACGAATGTTAGTTCCCAGTGATACAAAATAGACATGGTTTACTGCAGTGCCATCGAATTAATATTTGCAAAAGCAATACACAAATTTGGGTTTTCGGTACAACGTCACTTTCGATGTCATATCTCACACTGCCGCATCACCTCTAATTTTAAATAATAAAATTAATAAAAATGAAATTTATTCGGTGAACACACGCACTATAATGTATAGTATTCTTCTAACCAGGTGCGAATTAATTTAATATTTCAAATATTTCACCCATGACCAATTTTAAAACACATTGACCCTTGCTGGTTTGTGAATGGTATTGAGTAGCCAAGGGACACCTGTGCGGATACCAGCCTTTTGAAAGATTACAATGCAAGAATACTGTTCGGATACAGTCGAGGTGTTGACCGCCCAGACATAGAGTTATGTGTAGTACTTAATCGCATTACCATCGTTGACGCCAAGCGAAGTCTGGGGAGCTGTTATGGGGGATATTAAAAATCTAAGTGCTGATGGGCATGTGCGTTTGTAAGGCAGTCTTAGGCAGCCACCTGATAAGCGAAATGATTGTGACGATTAGCATTAACGGGCAAGCAGTATTAATAATAATTGTACAGCTCTGTGATACCACTTGTGTAAGAGCGCGTTTTATAAATGCCTGCATAATATTATTTTATTAATTATTCTTATATTAAATTAATTATATGATGTACCTAAGTTCGTTCCCCCCTCGATGGCCCTGGGCAATGGACGTATAAATCCACGAATTATATGATTTCAAAATATGTTAACGCTTGGTCGTTACTCGGTCAACAACACAAAATTCGACAAAGTTTCTTTGAAATTAGATGACGAAAATTAAGTTTTTGGATTGTTCATTTTGAGAGAGGCCACACACAGAGACACAAGTCAGGATATAACCCATTGTAAACGGATCAATTTGTTATTCTGTTAGAAGAAATAGAAGAAACTAAGATATATAAGCATTAAACAGTTCCTCTGCAAACCTCTACATTAGAACCCCGCGAGATGCCCAAATACGCACTACTCCGATTTCCACGGATCAAGGTTTGGGACTGAATGGATTTCAGAATCTGTTCTTTATAAGGTAAATCTTTTGAAGTCCTTTCGAGGCGGTATTTTGTCATATAATCAGATGTTACGCCTTTACGGCTCTCAAAAATGATCGATGTTTCTTATTATTATAAATAAAGTTTAATGGAGAAGTGCTACCTCTATAGAGAAGTGCTACCTCTATATGCGCTAGAATGGGCTGGACCGGGCCGAGGATCGGACGGACCTAGGTAGTATTACAAATAGGCTATCGCATTCGCATCAAAGAGAATATGGTTAATTTTGATTACATACATCGGCGGCCTAAAACGTTTTCCATTAAATATTATAGTTAACATTCATTGGGTATGCCAATCGTAAAAGTTGCACATTTTCTTTAAAAATAATAAAATGTCATTCTATATTGACTCCAGCAAATAATGGCGCTATTGATATTCAGTAAATCCGACCGGCATTAGACATTTTTTTCAAAGAACAAAGCACTTCAGATTCTGTTTTATGGTCTTGAAAATTCAGAGATTTTGTTATTGCCCATGCAGTTGAAAAGTGTTACCACCGTACCACCCCGATTTATATTGAGCTGTTCTCGTTCACGAATAAATAAACCTCGAGCTTCTACTGCGAGTTCAACTAATTTTGACTGTATGTTTCATCATTTATTGGAAAATGAAACGAAGATGAACAAAAGTCATGACAGAAATGTTGTTTGGCAAGCTGTGGCGTAACATCTTTGTGCAGAACCAAGACCTGTAACTCATTGCTGAACCTCGTTGCTATTCAATTCACCATGTTTTAAGAAGAAAACAAAAGTATTATAAGGACATGCAATATGGTACCTTGCATTGCTGTGATTACTATAAAATCACTTAAAAAAAATCTGTACCTGTACTTCATAGAGGTCGGTGAATACCAATTGTGTTCGATATCTTCTAAAAACGCGGTAAAATGAATAGGCATTGGGTTACGCAGCAAGTTATGGGTTATGGTCCTGCACAAATACAGTTGGCATAAAAGTATCTCGGCATGTTTTTCGATCAGTACTCTGCCAAAGTCCGATAATTTGAAAGTTTTCGGAGTATACATTTTGTTGTCTAGGTCTTGTTCTTTCATTTAACACCTCACTTGTAGAAAAGCGTGCAAAAATGGCTGAGATAGAACGCCTGGAAGACGTTAAACCCCCAAACCAAAATCAACCAAAAATTGCAGTTTTGGATTTTGTCAATAGTCACTGTGTGGTACAACGTAATAATTCGTGCAATATCGATTGTGGTCAGTGTGTTCGTGCCGTCGTGTCGCAGTACACTACAATGCCCATTGAAAACTAAACAAAATGCAACTTTTGGTTTGGGGTTTTACGCCTTTCAGGCGGTCTAACTCAGCCATCTTTGCACGCTTTTTTACAAGCAAGGTGTTAAATGAAAGATCAAGGCCTAGGCAACAAAGTATGTCTTAAAACCTTTCAAAATTTATCGGACCTTGGCACAATATTGATCGAAAGACATGCCGAGATACTTTTTGTTCATCTTCGTTTCCTTTTCGAATGATGAAATATACAGTCAAAGTTAATTGAACGCACAGTAGAAGCTCAAGGTTTATTTATTCTTGAACGAGGATGGGTATTTTGTCTTTACGTTATGAAAAAATAATTCAAGCTAAATCGGATTGGTGATAACGCCTGAAATCTTTTCAACTGCATGGATAGTATAACAATGACTCTGCACGTCCAGAATAAAAAAAAAAAACTAAATCGGATCGGTGATAACGCCTGGAATCTTTTCAACTGCATGGATAGTATAACAAGGAATCTGCAGTGCTTTGTCCTCTACATACCGGGCGTTTTAATGGCTATCAACAGCGCCATTATTTGCTGGTCGCAGCTGGAGACAATGTAATATTATGTTCATCCACTGGTCACTAATAATCAAGGAAGGAATTGAGATGACATTGTATTCATTTTTAAAGACCCATCTATATTATGAACGTACTTATTAAATACGTGTTTCTAAGTGAATCGAACAGATAATGAAACTTTAACATCCTGAATTTGTTGACATTTGCAGTCCACCTTTCAGGTAGTTAACGTGTACGTGTGGGTGTATCGGATGATTAAAAACCACTAGAAGTCTTGATTCATATCATAAACGCTGCATAAAGATTTTATCGACACATCAATAGACCGTTAAATATTATTAATTCAGTAATTAGTTCTGTTCCATTAGCAATATCACGCCTGGTCAGTTGCACTATATGTAATATTTATGCAGCTTAAATTAAAAGGCATTGCTGTAATTCTTCATGCTATCTTTGTTAAGTGCTCAGCAATCAGCGCATTAAATTAACCCTGCTCTACACGTATCTAGCTGCCATTTCAGCATCGTCTCATGTATAGGAGACGAAAATGAGCTAGTCTTTATCAGATCAATCGACCCTTTGACCTTTTTCTTTTCAGGGGCACCGTTATGCCACAACGAATGGGAATATATTGTATCATATCTTCTCAGATGGCAAAATCTTATGAAATTCCGAGGAAATTACTTTTTTCATGTCAAACTTCAGGAATGTGACCACATAAGTTCAAAGTCCACTCGATCACTGAACACAGCTGGGCATGGGCGCTCTCACTGCGTTACCGCATCTGCATGTGCATGCATTCGGTTTTTCTAAACCTCGTAACTACTGGCACTACGAATGGTAATGGGAATCTGGTTCACAGCTTTGGAGCAGCCACTGAAAAGGCCTTATTGCCAGCAGGCCCGTAAAAAAAAAAAAAAAAAAAAAAAAAAAAAAGGATGCGGTCGCACCCCCCAAATTCCACAAAACTGCAAAAGGTCCACTTTTTGGTGAATATTTGGATAAACAAGGTCGAAAATTTTGAGGAATTTTGACAAAAAAGTCCACTTTTTGGTGATGAGATGTTCAAAAAGTCCAAAAAGGTCAATTTCAGGAGGGGTGGTTAGGCACTTTTACAAAAAAGGTCCACTTTATTCAAAGTTCCGCACCTCCCAAAAATTAAATCTGCGTACGGCCCTGATTCCAGCAATTTATGTGCCCCTAGGAACAAAGAGGCCCACAGAGAAACGCCGAGAGAAAAATTTCATCTTATGAGTTTCCTGTTAGTGGGAAACGGGTAATAAGCTATAGATTCAATTGTGAATTGGGATATTTGTAGGGAAAACCTGCTACGAGATTGTATAAGAGGACCTTAGTGTTACGCTTACAAAAACATATCTTGATTAATTAAACCTTGATCTTGTATACGAGGGTATGGTATTGGTAATAATTGAAGGTGGTATAGAATTTTAAAGAGGAAGAAATATATAATACTAGTATCTTATGCAAAGAATAAAAAATGACCTCGTATATAAACACAATAGGCAGGAATCATAATCACACAGTTCATGTTATTTGAAGATGCTTATCTTCATCACCTTTCCTCAAATTTGTAACTTATGACAACAGAGAGCCTAAAAGTTGTTTGAACGGAAACTTTATTGGAAATTACAATTTGGCTTGTTTAGTAATGCATTTTCAACCCTGGGAGAATCTGTGTATTAGGTTATGCACATGTAACCTGAGATGAGTATGTAACACACATTGTCAGTGGCTTCTGAGATGGCTTTCCAAATGACCTGTATTTGGACTAATTTGAATGTATTGATATGGTTGATGTGAAGCTCAACTGAATGAATTTTCCCCCAAATTTTGGGTAGAAGCTAAAACGTTGCATGATTTGGGGGAAAATTGGGGAACCAAAGGAAACTAGAACATGTTTGAAACAAGGGGTCTGAAGAAACAAAATAGAGGCGCGACCTAGTCTTAACCGCCGCACACGTTCGACCGTCGTTTCTGTCAGTGCTCAGCTCGTCCTCTCAAATATTTGGAAAATTGCGGGCACTCGTAAAAACATGTGCTGTATTGCTTTAATGTAATTAAGATGATTAGTATTTGTTCGGAAGGAAAAAAATCCAAGCATGCTTCTCATAGCGCCGATTTTTGTTTTTCTTTTCAATTTGTTTGTCCAAGAATAGCCTCCGAAACGTTCCAGGCGGAAATTTCCTCGTGCCCCCTTAAAAATTTGACAAAAAGAAATTACTAAGAGCACAAAGTGCACCTTAAATAATTTGCATTGTATAACCCTAATTGTCCTTTCGGAAAAATGACGACACCGACAATCACCGCAAAAAGGAGGTATTTTGTCTTGTTAGATTACGTACAATTTCCCCCTTAAAACAAGGCAAGGGTCAGCTCCGTGATTTCGAAAAAGTGCAATTTATGGACGTTAAGGGATATATCCAACATCAACTTGGAACCTTCTGAACCTGACCTAAGATTTAGTTATGGATTCATCCATATCATATTTTGTAGTACGTGAGTGTTGTTTAAAATGTGATCCGATCCAATTCACCAAGGGGCCGGTAATTACTAAAATGCAGTTATTCTTATGATTGGGTTTCTATAAATATACTTGCAAATGACGAAAACGAACTGCCGCTAACTTAACTACAAAATGATCTTTTAAAAGACAAATGTCTTAGTGTTCCTATTGTTTTGTATGTCATTTTCTGCGACATAGTTTTGGCCTGAGAGGATCAGATGGGGTCACAAAATAGTCTCTTACCATTTGGAATCTGACGGGGTAATACTGAATAGGTTTGGTTATGGCGGTCAGAAATCCACAGCTGATACGATGAGTGTAGAGCACGTAGTAAGTAGCCAATACGGCCCGGTGGCAGCACAAGCGAAAAGTATACATGTAAGGATGAAAACACAGATAGTATTGAGTGGGACAAGATAAAAGAAAAACAACATCAACAAAGACAGCTAGTACACGTGCTAAGGGGAGCGGTCATGATTTCCGCCGGGGGGGGGGGGGGAATGGAGGGATTCAACTTTTTTTGGCAAACATTTTCGCGTTCCCCCAGCGATTCCATTCAAAAATTTCACGTTCCCCCCTTGTCATGCTTGATTTCCCCATTTAAAGTTAATATTCTTTTTAAAAAAAAATTTCACTTCCACCCTCTCCTTACAAAATTTTTTCGGGTTCCCCCTAAAAATCCGCCATTCCCTACTGGCGTAAATAATGACCCCTCCCTAATCCTCCCGGAAATCCTCCTGGTGCGGAGACCAACCCAGGGCACAGAATAACATGAGTAATAGCGCCAGCATGGTAACCTATATACATGATGACAAGTTGGAATAGCTAGTACAGAAAGCAGTTTTGGCAAATTGTTGATAGCCTTACATCTGCATCACGCTATGCAACCTACAGAACATTTAGAAGAGTTGAATATAGACGTCCCGTATGCAAATGAGGTATTGCTATTTAGTCCGCAAGCGACTAATGCACAACATCATACAGCGCAGGACGGAATCAATTGTAATACTTCATTTGCGTACTTGGGATTTCTATATGAATGTTTACCAATTTTAAGGCACTAGGGACATGGGTAGTAGTGGTGTATGATGACCTACATCTTGTCTATGTTTGGTTGTAATATAGATAGAAATGAAATTATGTTCAATTGTTGACTTTTTGACATTCTCAACTCGCCTCCTATCAAAGACCCAGGTAATGAATGGCATGGATGATATGTAATAACTTATTCCTCCACGTCTGCTACGGGCCTGACATTGGTATAAAATGGAGCAATCCGTGAACCAGACAACATGAAATAGCACATTATGTGTAGCATGTCCCTTGCATAGTAACACCCCATATTTCAACTGTAATAACCAGTATTCCAGAATAAAATACAAATGGCATTTGTACCTCTCCATGTCAGATTTTGTATGATTACATTGAGCTTTTTAATAACTCATCATTGGTTTTTCAGCATTTTCTACACGTAAATGCTTTCTGCGTTAATTCAGCAGATTATGTCAGTAGTGTTTGAACACGGCAATAGAGGTGCCATGCAAAACAATGACATAAAGACGGGAATAGCTGCCAGATCATCTTCGGGTGAGAGGTCTGGGAAACAAAATGTCAGCCAGTCCTGTCATTTGACGTAAATATTTTGCATGTATTTCAATGTAAATTGTCTCGGTTAATTACGGTCCTGCCTGTAAATTCACGGAAACACTTGCGTTTGTGTTAATAAGGCCAGACAATGGCGACAACATCCCGCAATGTTTGATTCATCGTACGTATACAGCCTTTGTGATTCTCGTGTGTTGTACTTGAACGGTCTTGAGCAGGCATGTTACTCTGCTCTTGTTCACGATCCATTTTAATTAGACGAGATCAGTTTAATGTCTGCAGGGAAAACGGTTAGTAATAATGTTGCATGCATATATTGTCAATAATGATCGGTTGCAAACAGGCGGTTATGAGTCCACTTTTGATAATACAGTCAAAGCTTTAATGTGCATACTATCAGTTTTGTATCTATATAACTATTCCAGAAAAAGGTGTGTGGATCATTAAGCATGTTAAGAGGTAGATGATTATGAAGATGGATGAAACTGATTCTATTCTTTGTCTCATCGGGTGATGGCATGACGTGTCTTCTCGCTAGCGTTTCGATTGCACCAATTTTCTTCTGACCAATTATTACACACTGGACGCTCTTTGCGGGTCATCATAAACAAATGACTTTGGAAAACTTCAATATAAAAGGAAAAGAAAACTTCTGCGTATCCAAGCGAATCTTGGATACATCAAGGTAATTTGAGCCACAAGTATTAAGACTTGCACGTCAGAGTACTTTAAGCCACAAGTGCTCGTACATCAAGGTAATTTGAGCCACAATTACTTGCACATCAAAGTTCTTTGAGCCACAAGTGCTTGTACATCAAAGTACTTTGAGCCACAAGTACTTGTACATTAACGTTCTTTGAGCCTCGAGTACTTGTACATCAAGGTAATTTGAGTCATATGTACTTGGACATCAAGGTAATTTGAGTCATATGTACTTGGACATCAAAGTACTTCGAGCCAAAAGTACTTGTACATCAAGGTAATTTGAGTCATATGTACTTGGACATCAAAGTACTTCGAGCCAAAAGTACTTGTACATCAAGGTAATTTGAGCCACAAAGTACTTCCACATTAAAGTACATTTAGCCATGAGTACTTGCACATCAATGTGAACCACAAGTACGTGTGCATCAAAGTACGTTGAGCCTCGAGTACTTGTACATCAAGGTAATTTGAGCCACAATTACTTGCTCAAGTTCTTTGAGCATCGAATACTTAATATTAATATTTATTTGAGTTACAAGTAAAAAACATAAAGTACAATATTAACTCAGGAAAGAAAAATGGGCCATCAATATAATTTGAGCCACAAGTATTAAGACTTGCACGTCAGAGTACTTTAAGCCACAAGTGCTCGTACATCAAGGTAATTTGAGCCACAAGTACTTGCACATCAAAGTTCTTTGAGCCACAAGTGCTTGTATATCAAAGTACTTTGAGCCACAAGTACTTACACATTAAAGCACTTTGAGCCACAAGTACTTGTACATCAATGTAGTTTGAACTACAAGTACTTGTACATCAAGGTAATTTGAGCCACAAGTACTTGTACATCAAGGTAATTTGAGCCACAAAGTACTTAAAGTACATTTAGCCATGAGTACTTGCACATCAAAGTTCTTTGAGCCACAAGTACTTGTACATCAAGGTAATTTGAGCCACAAGTACTTGTACATCAATGTAGTTTGAACTACAAGTACTTGTACATCAATGTAGTTTGAACTACAAGTACTTGTACATCAAGGTAATTTGAGCCACAAGTACTTGTACATCAATGTAGTTTGAACTACAAGTACTTGTACATCAAGGTAATTTGAGTCATATGTACTTGGACATCAAAGTACTTCGAGCCACAAGTACTTGTACATCAAGGTAATTTGAGTCATATGTACTTGGACATCAAAGTACTTCGAGCCAAAAGTACTTGTACATCAATGTAGTTTGAACTACAAGTACTTGTACATCAATGTAGTTTGAACTACAAGTACTTGTACATCAATGTAGTTTGAACTACAAGTACTTGTACATCAAGGTAATTTGAGCCACAAAGTACTTAAAGTACATTTAGCCATGAGTACTTGCACATCAAAGTTCTTTGAGCCACAAGTACTTGTACATCAATGTAGTTTGAACTACAAGTACTTGTACATCAAGGTAATTTGAGCCACAAAGTACTTAAAGTACATTTAGCCATGAGTACTTGCACATCAAAGTACTTTGAGCCACAAGTACTTGTACATCAAGGTAATTTGAGCCACAAGTACTTGCACATCAAAGTACTTTGAGCCACAAGTACTTGTACATCAAGGTAATTTGAGCCACAAGTACTTGTACATCAATGTAGTTTGAACTACAAGTACTTGTACATCAATGTAGTTTGAACTACAAGTACTTGTACATCAATGTAGTTTGAACTACAAGTACTTGTACATCAATGTAGTTTGAACTACAAGTACTTGTACATCAAGGTAATTTGAGCCACAAGTACTTGCACATCAAAGTTCTTTGAGCCACAAGTACTTGCACATCAAAGTACTTTGAGCCACAAGTACTTGCACATCAAAGTTCTTTGAGCCACAAGTACTTGCACATCAAAGTACTTTGAGCCACAAGTACTTGTACATCAAGGTAATTTGAGCCACAATTACTTGCACATCAAAGTACTTTGAGCCACAGGTATTTGTACATCAATGTAGTTTGAACTACAAGTACTTGTACATCAAGGTAATTTGAGCCACAAGTACTTGTACATCAATGTAGTTTGAACTACAAGTACTTGTACAAGAATTATATTGATGCAAATTTATTAACAAGGAGCAGTAATTGTTGAGAATTAGTATGGTTGATTTGATACAGTTTCAAAGAAAGTTGAATAAAACTTTTCTTGTCGGTTTGTAAATGTTGTGCTCTGGTAAAATATTAGTTTCAGATTTTGCAACATTTTGAAACATAGCTAGCAATGGCTAACCAAACACATAGCAATACTTGTTTTGCAGATTCAAGGAAACCGCGCGCTATAAACAAAACAGATTTACAAATGTATACTATTCTAATTTTTAAAAGCTACAATTGCTTTCCAACAAAGCTCCGCCCGATTAAGCTAAGCAGTGTAATTGCAAAAAGGGAGGGATATAGTCATGTAGCGGTTCTGTTGCCTTTAGTTCTTGACTTTCTATTGTAATTATATGCATTGCAACCTAGGTTCCGTCCATAAATACGACAGGTGTGTAGACAGGGTTTGCGTCTATAGAACGAGGAATCGAGTGAAATGGAATTATATATACTATATATAATATTATACTTCGAAGTCAAACAATAGCCAACCGTATATATAGATAGGCCACGTATTTTTCTTGTTATTGTCGATCACGCGTGTGATGCATTTCAGTCATTCGTGCCCTCCTAACGATGAGGAAGGGGAGGAAACGCTCGGATGACGTTTGGGGGGCCTGACCCACTTCTTTCTAAAGTCTTTCTTTAGCTCCTGAAGTATTGTTTGTCCTGAAAATTTCTAAATGTTGCACAATACACACGCCCCTTGAGTTAATCCAAAATGTTTAAATGTGGAAGATGGAAAGATCTGGTGACCCTGACATGGCCACGGATACATCCATTCGACGATATTGCGGCTCCCGTAGTACGGTACTCAGACAATAGGCCTCTTTTCAAGTTAGCGCTGCACCTCAAAAGAAGCCTATTGTATGAGCACCGTACGACGGGAGCCGCACCATCGGCTCGTGTGATGTCCAGTACAAGGTGAGTACGAAAGTAACATGCATGGTCAAAGGTGCAGTTTACGTAATCATCAAGCATGGATAATCGTTAGTTTGGATGACTGGGCCGAGAGTATATGGAAACTTTTAAAAAATAAAACGTCATAGGATGGATATGGATCTGCCAACCGGGGAGATGACAGGGACTGTTCTAATGAAATTTCAGGATTGAGTTGACAATTGAAATCCAAATTTTGTTAAATATATATCCTCAAAACTATATACACACTTAAAGTCTGACTCAGAGATTTTTGAAATATATTTTTTGTGTATTTATTGAAAATAGTAAATCAGAATTAAATAAGTCGCCTAAAAATTCCCAATTCCAAAGTTTGAGATGTATTGTATTCTTCGTTTGCATGCAGCTAAGTAACACATTTTGTGTAGTAATAACAGTGCCATAGGTAATGTGTATAACTAAATTTCCGGATCCGGCAATTTATAACAAAGTTGCCATTTTATATGGAGGACTTCAATTGAGTAGCTATTACCACGTGTTTAGTATATGGACAAGCATTATGAATATGCATAAAACAAAATTTGTTTGAAAATTGAGGGCGCCCTCCTCGGGGAAATCTCTGAGTCTAGCCTGTAAAGGAAAGACTACAGTTAAAGCCACTTATCAGCGATTTATTGACGCAATGTAAAACAAATCGCGCCCTATTTTTCATCGAAAGTCATTTTTTTGCACTTTTGTACTGGAAATTGTTTTGCTAGTTTAAGACCCCTGTAAGTGGCTCTAAGCGTAACACGCCGTTTATCTTCAACAAATATGAGTGTTATGCTTTGTTTATAATAGAAGTCGGGATCCGACCTTTTTAAGGTCTACAAACAGCCGTAAATGGCACTTTCAAGAACCGCTTTTTTTTAAAACATGCTTAAATGCTTACATGGTCGTTTTCCCCAAAGAACAGTAATTAAGGTGTTGTTATGACCTAAAAAAAAAACATAGCAATTTTTTAGAGACAAAAAGCGGCATTTTTAAATTGGAAAAAAATGATGCATGGTGGCTTGTGTCAGAATAATCGTGCTTTTGAAGGGTTTGCCTGGAAAAGGCTGTTTCAGTAATGCTATGTTTCAAGGGCCCTGTTCGAAAATGGTATTTTTTGTGCGTTATAATAATGACTCAATGTCAGAGTACAACATACCACAGTCTCGCAGCTGGGCGATATTGGCGGGAACTGAATGAAGAATGAAAATGGGAGAATGGGAAAATGTATAGAGCAAGGAAACAGCGCGTACTGCGTGTGTTCGTTTCTTTTTGATACACTTCAAAAATCTATTTATTTTGGTCCCCAATGATAGATGTGTTGGTTGGGTTTGCAATCAGTATTATACCCTGGAGCTGGAGCATGTAAATGGACCCGTGTTTGTATAAATCGAAAAACGAATGGCTCTTCAATATTTTTATTTTATTATTTTGATCAATTCCACTGACCATGACGAAAACAGAAATACAACACCACTCCTATGGTTAAATGCATTTTCGATTGCCAATACAAATATTGGATATGTCAATATTGAAATCATTAGAAAAATCGAATCAGGTCACTTTATAGGGGCCTGTAATGATATCGTATAAATAATTACAACAGATTTACAAGTTTGTAATCACGGTAATGGAGACGCCTTTACTCTGTCCTTTTCCCTGCTGAAAGGTACGGAAACATATTCCTACAAAATTTGATTTTCAAATTAGAAGGGTGAGAGTTAACCGATTTTGCTTGTTTGTTTATGGTTCAAATGATTATTATCAATGATTACTACTCTAGGTATCATCAGAACTATTTCGCTATACCTCCGGTAAATTCTATATGTAGGGCCTAGAGCCCACTTGAATTCAATTGCGAGGTCTAAAATGGCCCGCATCCGTTTTAGTCCGTGTATGGTTTGCAGTCGCTTGCAGTGGAATATTAATTAACTCCAAAAGGGTGATTTTGGAATGTACACGGTCAAGAAATACCAAAATGGGGGTTATTATTAGACCCTTTAGGCAAAGTATTTAGTTTTAAAAATAGGGTTGGCGGGTGACAATTAGAAGAAGGTAAAAGTAACAAGGGTGTTCTAGTTGACAGCACATACTACCCTAATTTGTTTGTTTTTTATACACTTCAAGAGCCTAATCGATGTATTGCTTTGGTCCCCAATGATAGATGGATTGGTTTGGTTTCCAATCATCATTAATCCCTGAAGCATGTAAATAAGGACCCGTGTTGTAGCAAGTGATCTGCAATTCCATTTGTCCTTCATTTATCCCCCCGAGCATTCACATCTGTCATAAACCAGTTCACACAATACAGAAAATTACAGTGCGACAACCTCGTAGCCAATTTCTTCCAATTAGTCTGCGTGTTGCACTTTATTTCCCTCTCTCATTCCGTTAGACTTTGATGTCAACACAAAACACCGGATTGAAATCAATGCTGCGCGGCAAATGTGCTGTTTTTATTCGAAGCGCGAATATCGAAGGCTCGTATATAGGGTTGCCTAAAAGTCAAATGTTGTTATAGCAATAATTATGTAATCAATATTTGTGACCCACTCCTACAAAACCAGAAACAAGTCGCAGTGACTTATTCCTCATTTGATCAGAGCCAGTCAGAAGTATCTAAATCCCCAGTTCATTCAGTTGCCTTTAGTTGCGTTTACATGGACTAATCCCACTAGCCAAGTGATGGATTTTAAATCGGACAAAAACCGCTGTACCCCACACATGATGCTTTTGCTTCTCTGGAGATATTCTTTGCATTTAAGCATCTGTACTTGTGGTAGACAAAAGACTGGAATGCTAACAGTCACCTGTGCTTTATGTAGACAAGACTGGAATGCTAACAGTCACCTGTGCTTTATGTAGACAAGAGTGGAATGCTAACAGTCACCTGTGCTTTATGTAGACAAGACTGGAATGCTAGCAGTCACCTGTGCTTTATGTAGATAAGAGTGGAATGCTAACAATCGCCTGTGCTTTATGTAGACAAAAGACTGGAATGCTAACAGTAACTTGTGCTTTATGCCTATCTACTTTTGGTTGAGTGATTTTGAATAGCGCAGCATAACAAATAACGTCTTGAGTCTATCAATTTCTTTTGTGATTAACTGGTACTCATAACGACCTTTATTGCAAAAGGTAGTGTTTGTCACTGCGACTTGTTCTGGGTTTTGAAGAACTGGGTTACATTTAGCCAAAATGACTAAAATTTGCGATCGCTCGGATTTAAAATCATTCCGAGAATAACATCAACGCTCAAATTAGATGTACTGGATACATTTACTGCCTGCTCACGTTGGAATAGCGTTATTATCTCAGGTTATTATGGTGTGTTTGTGTGATAGTAACTGACCATGCATGACTACACAACTGGGAGGTAGGAATATGGGGTGCAAAAGAATTCCATAATTGAGCCGCAGGTGGAAGAAATGAGGTCTCAGAGTGGGCTCATGAAAATAGATACCTGGTATCAGCTGGCATAAGAACTCAGGACCACCTTGCTAATATACGATGGAAGAGGGCAACTGATCCAACTGCCCTCCGGGGCCCTGCGGTCACTCAACGGTTGAATACTATGATCTTCAAACTCATTGTTGGTAACCAATATATTGGTGTTGATATATCTCACAATATGAAGTGGAATTCACATACAAATTCAATTTCAGCTAAGGGCAATAGAAATTTGGGTTTTGTAAAAAGAAATTTAAAGGCATGCACTAAAGAAATTAAGAACCTTGCATACAGTACATTATTTCGACCTTCTTTAAGGAGTACTGTGGTGCCATCTGGGACCCTTATACAGCTGATTTGACATCTAAGCTGGCGGTAGATCAACGTCGAGCAGCCCGCTTTGTGTGCAATAATTAAAACTGGCAATGCAGCGTATCTGGTATGTTACAAGATCTCCGTTGGAAACCATTAGCAGACCGGAGAAAGATCGCCCGACTCGCCGCCTTTCAGAAGCCAGGGTCACCTCGCCATTCCAATTGAAAAGCTGCTGCTCCCGGTAACTCGCGCAACCAGAAAATCCGCACACAGTAAATCCTATATCATCTCAGCAAATACGGATACCTATAAATATTCCGTTTCTACCCAGAACAGTAACAGAATGGAACTCATTACCGGACTCACTTGTACAAATCCAAGAGCCAAGGCTTTCAAAAAGCAATTTGAAGACCATCAGGACTAAAGAGTTTCGCTTCACACACACGGACACACGTCACCGATCCGTTTTTCCCACTAGGGGTGTTGGATTGTATTCTACCAAGCAAGACCAACCCAATGATATCCTTGACTCTATTTTGGATGGAGTCAAGTTGAGTTAGTGAGGCAGGAGTTCCATCAATCCAGGCAATGCTAGCATATTCCAATTTGTTCGTATCACGGTCTTGTAGATGATGGCTCTCTCGGCAGTAGAATACAAGGAGAAACTCTTCTGCGGAGTCCAGTTGCTGATGACCCAGCTGTCTTGGTCATTGTGGTGACTACTATTGTTCCAGGACAAGTCTTGTTCAAGGAAAGGCGTAGAAGATACACACAGTCATCTCTCAGCGCCATCTGGAGTGCTATGTATTTACATTTGCAGCACCGAATAAGGACGCTCCATGCTTCGGGCCTGTCTCTATCGGTTGGCTCCAACATACCGATTAAATCCTTTCTTTGGTTTACAATGGCTTACAGTGTAGGCATCGCGGCGTAATATCATTTTATAGGCTTGGTCATAGGCATAAATCCGGGGGTGGGGTGGGGGGGGGGGGGGGGGGGGGTTGGGGGGGTATATATCCCTCCCCCACAGTATTTTGATGAGGGGGAATGGTCCTACGATCACCCCCCCCATGTTGATGCCCGTTCATGTTTTTTGACCGAAAATAACCTCATAATTTACCATACTAGTTTAAAATGGTAAAATTTCGCATCTTATTTCTAATTGCAATTACATTTACGACTTTAGCTTCTAATGTCAAAATTTTTTAGCTTCGCTTCGCGCGCACCATGTGCGAGTAATGGGTCTTTCAGCAAACCCCTTTCATTCATATTTTCGTCAGCCCCATCTCCCCCCAATGTCAAAAAAATTTACGCCACTGGCAATTGGTCATAGACCTTTTTAAAAAACTCTAAAGAGTACTTGATAATGAAAGGCATTATATATTCATTTTTGTACTTTAATAATAAAATTATTACTAATTTTCCACCTTATAATTCACAAAATAGATTTTTTTCCAAAAATACCCATTTTTATATTTTTTGTGCAAGTTCTCAAGCATTTGAGACAATTAAAGTAATATAAGACAAAACATAACCACACGTTATTCATCATAAAACCACCCAGTATTTGACAGAGCATTTATGTGTTAAAATATTAATTTTCGTGTTGTCTGCATCCTTCCTATCACATACATCGTCGTGTTGTCTGAGTTGGTATTTCAATAACATGTCTTCATCAGTTTCTTTACCATTGTAAATGTTCTGCTTATTTTCAGATTTAGTTCCGCTTGTGATTTGCATTTTGCAACTGCTTAGCAACTGAAACCCATGTTATATTAAACAGTCTGAACATATGATGATCATATATTCACACCGTGAATAAAAAGTGGTATGCGGTATGTGCGTATACAAAACACTGTAAATGGTGTTTTTAGAAAATTTGGATAAAATAGTGTTTAGATTTGCTAACCCTGCTTGAATGCTAAACACAGCCACACAGACACATACACACAAACAGACATACACACACACATACACAAACACACACACGTCGTGTGTGTCACTATGCAGTACCTTAAAGGTGCATTTCGTGATTCCAGTACCTTCTGTTTTATTTATTATTCACTGATATCCTTCATAAAAGACTATTCACAAAATTTGAGTCGATCCCGATCTTGCGGTTTGGTGTTATGAGCAATTGTTTGTTTCCCACGGTTCCATATGCCACTGTGCTGTAATTTCTGTCCGTTTACGGACAGAAAATACAAAATTGCGAATTTCTTACAGGTGCGACCGAATTTGCACGTAAGATTAGGTACACGTGGATTACTAAGGCTAGCGGTTCAGATGATATAAAAATCTCAACTTCTTTGATGTAAATCGGACGAGGTTGTGGATCATGAAATGCCCCTTTAAGGCACCTTTCAAGAGCAATATACACTAATTAGAAGGTTACGAAGACAGTTCGTATCTCTATAGTCAGTCCTTTGTCACGCATGGGTGTAGTTACGCTGTATTCCGTTGAAATATCACAAAGAGAATCAATTTTAATTTATGCACATTAAAGGTGCATTTCGTAATTCTAGTACTTCATTTTGTTTATACACACGAGCAAAGGTTGTTTTAAACACATAGGACATTGTGTTGTAATTTTTTCAGTGTAAATCGAATGCATACGTTTACTATAGTAGGCATACTATCTATACTATACGATACCACGGGTTCGATGTATAAAATCTCCAATTTTAGAGGTAAGTCGGGGGGGGGGCGAGGCTGTGGATCAAGACGTCCCCCTTTAAAAGAAATTTTGAGAATTTGTACGACGGACTGCCTGTAAAAAACTCCTTATTCTTCCGAATGCGATATTTTGGTCATCTTAAGGTATTTTTTTTTACATATAAATATCAGACGACAAACACATTGAATTGAAAGTGACGATAGAAACAAATTTCATGTTACCACTTTCCATCCATTGTTGAATTCATTTGCATGTTTGCCTGCGTATCTATGTAGCTTATGCCCATAAGCCTATCCATCCACCCATTCGTAAATCCATCTATTCGTCCACTCCATTCGTAAATCAATCTATTCGTCCACTCCATTCGTAAATCAATCTATTCGTCCACTCCATTCGTCCATTCATCCATCCGTCCGTCCGTCCGTCCGTTCATCCATCCGTCCGTCCGTCCGTCCGTCCGTCCGTCCGTCCATCCATCCATCCATCCATCCATCCATCCTCCCTCCATCCATCCATCCATCCATCCATCCTCCATCCACCATCCATCCATCCATCCATCCATCCATCCATCCATCCTCCATCCATCCATCCTCCATCCATCCATCCATCCATCATCCATCCATCCATCCATCATCCATCCATCCATTTCTATATGAATTTCTCATATTGTTTATAGTTTGTTTTATTACTCTGCTTACTGCTTAACTGGTTTTACTTTTAAAGGCCCTGTATATTGTGTTTTTTGTGGTCAACAGGTGTTTCAAACTTGAACACGTACTAGTCTACCGTAGCTGTTGCCTGTAAGGTTTTGTTTTTTGCTTGTACAATATCAAATATTGCTTCCTGTTAGAGGTTCAATGAATTGAATACGTCCTCTTGGCTACGCTTATTTCCTCAAATTCTATCATTGCAAGCTACAATGTGTTCAACCGCTACAGACAAGGTTCAATAAGCTGTACATATGTCTGTACTAACATGAACTGAGCGTGTGTGTACTGGGTATCATAAATCACGCCTCAAAACCAGGGGGCATAATTTCTGAATGCAATAGTAATGAAAGTTACTGAACTGTGTCACGGGGAACGAGACATTATTTGTGAATGTTGATTTAGGAAGCAAAACAGACCAAACACGTTCATGTTTTACGCGTACTGTGCAAACCACGAACAAGTACACGGGCCCGACGTGGGACCCACCCGAACGGCTTGTAACAGAGAGGAGCTTCCACCTTACTCTCCTTCAACTCTAACTAAAAACACTATTTTCATACGCGATGGCCCTATGATTCGCTGTACATTGGACCGACTGCTTAACATCCACCGTTCTCTCAATGGCAAGATGCAGTCATGGTTTGCCAAGTATTTGGAGAGTAGAATTCTGATTTTAATCAATAAGTCAATACAGAATTAAATACGTGAAATTATTTAGGCTAAGTGTAGGTAATTGGAGACCGTAGGGAATAGGAGACCATTGTTGCTATAGCGCCATCTATAGTTTCTAACACCACTCCTGCAACATTTGCAATGCTTCGAAGCTTCAGCTCGTCATTTACTGGAGAGAACTTTTCAAAAAATACCTAGGTACGAAATTTTCATGCTGGAATTTTGCTCAGATATAAAAACCCAATTTTTCAAGGAATATTGGGATATGTTCACCTAATGAAGAGGTGGTCGGTAAAGGTAGTTTCAATATGAAGTTTTGGAGCTGGGCTAACCACCACAAAACACTATTATGGCCACAATGAACAAAGTCAGATCAATAATGTGTGTAGGTAATGGGGGACACCCATGTAACTCTATGAGGACACCATTATGGCGGCTATTTGTTATCAATGTCAAGTGTGTGCCTTTTGTTCATGTTTATGTAAATTATGAGAATGGGCGTAAGGGCCTCCAATTCCCTACTTTTACCCTTTATAAAAAAAATCAAGTCATTTCATATTTTAAAAAAATCGTTGTGTTTTCATGGTTTTGAAATTGGCACATTGTGCAGGCTGTGTACGAGGCTAGGTTGACGATTAAAATTACTGCTTGTTAAAATTTGCGAGATTCTCCTGGCAGGGATCACACCATTGGCGAACAAACTATGTCTTTAATGTATTCGGTGCTTTTGCGTCGGTGATTATATATTTTCCAGATAATAACTAACTACCGTGTGGAGAAGACAGCCGCTCTCGTCTCAATCATTCTATATAATTGGTTGATACAGCAACGCTTAGTGAAATTTCTGCAACGTGACTTTCTCAGAACGCATTGCGGCAATACGTTATGAGTCTTATGGCTTGCCATATACGCATTTATTTCATTGGGACAGATTAACCCATTCAGTAATTACTACACGCAGGCATGAGTGCGTATTCCTATATCAAGGAAGCCTATGGGGCATAGGTCCCAAACCCCAATCTGTAAATTTAATATATATTTTGTCCGCTGAGTGTCGCTCTGACTGATTTCAAAGAAATACAATTCCCCTTCCAGTCAGCTTCCCAGTGCAACCAGCAATTAGCCATTTGTGGATATGCCGGTTAGGGTTTCTATTAACTATTTTGAGTTGGAGAAGGCAAGATATGTATTCCTAACACGTACACGGGCGATATAGGCATTCATTATTTACGCTATTAGATTTTTTAATAAAAAGACCCGTCCAAGCCGTCCAAATGTCGACTTTGTACTAAAATTCATAACTATTAACTAATATTCAGGAAATGATACCGATAGTACCATTGGCTTAATACATCCTGTGGTGAAAAAAATGTTCAACCTTCCTCTCAAAATAACATTTCCAAATATAACCAAATTAAAAAAAACAAAAAAACTTTCCAAATTAATGTTTTCATGCATAGCTGTCTGAAAGTCTCATTTATAAGACCAAACCAGAATAAACCAAAATATCAACGACGACACAACTTTTGAAAACTAATTTGGATTATTTATTCCACTATCTTCGTGGGATCTTCATCACGTGTAAATTGCATGAAATTTCGTTGCGGGCAAATATGATTTTTCGTACAAATCTGGTTTTACACGTCTCTCTACTGAGAAAGAGTATATTGATGGTGCTCTAACATACAAATCATGACCTCTGTAGGCCTATAGGGCAAGATGTAATATCTCTTGCAAGTCTCTACTTATATCAGTTGTCAAAATTGTGTCGCCACTGCAACAAAAGAGACAATTTGCATGGGGTCTACCACCAATGCACGAGGGGTTCCGCCCACACACACAACGCGCATTCTCGCACACACAAACATAGGAAGAAAGGAAATGGGAAAGAAAAGGTGAAGGACAATACTGACCTTTGACCCCCCCCCCCGGCAATGCTGATTACGCGCCTGTTCTCAAAAGCACCGTGGTGCAACCCTCTAAGCATTATTGCACCCTGTGCGAGCCAGGTTGGCATAACGGAAGAAGATTTGACTCTGTCTATTGCCCGACAGAAGAGAGGCACTTGCTTGACTTCAAATCATCATGTCCTTCATTGCCGCGAAGAGACCGAACCGAATTAAGTTGAAGTTTAGGATTTTTTGTTTCAAAGGAAGTGACCCTGACGATTTCATTTTTGCGAACCGGGACGATGCATCACTATAGTCTGATTTTTTATAGACCGTATTCAATAGCCAGCCATGTTGATGGACAAGATAGACGCATTCCAGTACTACAATACATTCACCTGTCCATGATCCCTGTGCAATCGCTAAACATGGATCGATTGACAGCTGAATGTATTGTAGTCCTGGAATGTATGCATCTTGTCCACCAACATGTCTGGTGGCTGACGTCATATTGAATACGGTCTATTCCTGTCAGTAGACGTATATGGTCGATGGTAAGGATTCATTTAGAGGGGGATGTGTTGAGACCAAAAACTAACAGCTGAAATACTCAACTTTATTCAACAGAATACGATACTCTAACCCATTTTACATGAACTTTTTTATATCGAATTTGTAAAGGCTTCATACCAGAATCAATTGAATAGTTTGTCGTAAAGTGTGAGACACGCTATCGATTCCTTTGTTTGGCGTCAATCAAAGAACGGATAAAGTGTCATGAACATCGAGGCTGAGTGAAGAGGAGGATTAGGCCACGTAAATATTGCAGTTTGTTTTGAGTGACGAAAACTCTAAACTACTTAAATAATCGGACCAAGCTGGCAAATATTATTTCTGGAACAAGAGGAATAAATGTAAACGTGTTAGATTTTCTAATATTCCTTAGTGAAGTAAAAGGACTTTGGTGAGTAATAATTACTTATCCGTATCATTTTCTTATGTTGAATGCGTCAGAGTTTGTTCAAGTTTGGTGTTTGGAATTTATTCAGTGCATTTGCTTTGTAATATTTTCTTCGTGAGAAAAGGGACATTTTTTAATTATGGCCTTAATCTTATCCGGTATTGTGACATCGAATTTCTATTATACTGATTGGTAAAGTATACAACCTCTCAGAACGAATAGACTCGTTGACACGCCCCAAAAACTTTTAATGAACTGACAGGAATAAAAAATCCTACTATATATTATATAGCATAAAGTAAGTGGATTTTCTGACTATAATCACCGTCAAATTGAAGAAGACTCGTTGCCCGGCGTCGTTGCTTACGTATAGTATTGTTGTGTCATTATTGGGCTGTGAAGTTTTAATTCTTCATTGGGCATTGTACCTTTAATTCACCATGCCTCATTATTGGATAATGGACACCGTGCCATATACAGTATTATCGAAACCCCATTATGGACAGTAAATATGTAATTTACCACTAGAACCTTGAGGTTCTCGGCTTTCGCGATACTCATATGCATGAGTAACTATTGAATGACCACCGATGACTCTAGAGGGCGTTCTTTACTGATTATATCTTAGATGACCCCTCGAATGACCTTCAAAATTGATAATCATAAACCCACGAAGTTTCTTGACCATACAATAACGTACACTTTTTTACTACTTATGACATGTATAACCCCTAATGTCTCAATGAAATCTTTTGAAGCTTTAAAAGCTTTTAAAAAACAAAAAAACACGCGTTTTTAACCTAATTTTAAAAAAAAAAAATTTTATTGATTTTATTGATTTTTTAGTTTTTTTTAACCTTCATTTTTTTTTGGCATCAGATGTTGACAAAAATTCACCCAAGTTTTTCATGACCCATACAACAATTTGTACTGATTGGCTCAAGTTGACCTCTGATGACCTCGAAATTATTGTCAAAAGTTTTTTTTTTTTTTTTTTTTTTTAAAAAAAAACCAATTTGTGACTACATGGCATTGTACTTCGTCGGCCCATTTAAAAAGATCAAACCAAATATTATCCTAATTTAACATCTTCCGGCCATGAAACCTCACACCCTTGCACCTCCTACCCAACGTACCAATTCACATTTAAGGTGCGTGTTCGTTGGGTCTTTGGGACCCCATGATTTACCCGCAAGTATTATCGATTTTTGATATCAGGTGAAAGGGCCTCAAAATTTTTGTCTCCTTTGTCGTCCTGAAATTTGAGGACTCAATCTGTTTCATTCCAAGATATAAACAAAACCCCGCCGTTTTTAATGGTTAACCATCAATATTAGCACCGCATTGAATAGGTGCTTTGCAAGGTGCAATTATTGCTTCTAACCGTGAAAACCGCAGTTTGTTTCCCACGGTACTTGCTGTGGCTGTATGTGCAAGTACCATTCTCTCATATGAAGAGAACCACAATAGACATAAATCGGAACAAGCACCTTTAAAATGTGTACCTCTGAATTCAACCTGATACTTTAAAAATGGGGAATCACCAGAACATACATACACAACAATGGACTGGGTCCGTTCTCTAGCTACCCTACCCTCGAGAATCTGTTAATCAATCCCCATTGTCATTACAATTTTAGACATTTCGCTACGAAGCCTTTAGTGAAATATTTGAAACACCCATCTTTTTCGTTCTTCATTAGCTGGCACTGTGGCTTTGTGGGTGTTTTCTACTAATACATGTATGGTTCTTTAAAATTCTATCACTTTTTATCCCTACGTACCACTCAGAAATGAAACGACGCGTTCTAATTTGTAACACCAGAAGGTTTTTCACCAAACTATTTTAAGTTCATCTTACAGGCATATGCTGGAACCTTTTACCATTTTTTCCATCCGTAACCTGTGTCCCAAAAACATGTGAAAGGTGGTTAATTACACGTATAACACTTGACTTTAATCAACCTTAAGTTTTGCAAGTGTTCACATTTTTCTCACACTTTTTTCAATTTAAAACGCTTGTCAAGTGTTCAAAAACTGTTTACTTGAACGCAATCCTTTATTTGTTCAGTTGTTTAATACTGCGTGTTCTAGAAACACGTGCTAGAACACGTTTTAAACACTTTTTTTCACTTAACACTGTCAAGTGTTCAAATCGTTACATTTGAAACACTGAATAGACTCAATATGTGTTTTCATTTTGTTTAACCTACTAGTAAGCAAATTGAACACATGAAAACTTGATTGATAAATCAGTGTAATAAAATGTAATTAACGCACTTTTCACCGTTTTTTGGAAACAGGTTACTGATAAAAAGGAAATATGGTTAAATATTTCCAGAAAGGCCTTTAAGATCAACTTAAAATAGCTGAACACCTTCTGGTGTTAAAAACTCGAACGCGTCCGTTTTCATTTAGAGTGTATATTTGCTAAATAAAGCCCATCACACATATAGGTACCATTGCATGTATTATGGGATTGCTAATTATCTTCTGCTACCCAGTACCCCTACCACGGGGAGCTGTTTTCCCATGGAACATGCGCAATCCAATGCGAAACGAACTCAGCCACATGGACGAAGTTCCAACGATTTCGTGCTTTCTTCCTTAATGAAATACATTTATATGAATGAACCACACTCTCAGGTCTGACCGTCCTTACCTACATAAACTGATACCTTTGACTATTCCAACACAATCATCTATGTACGTAATCAAAAGTGGGATAACTGGACCCGAACCATTTCCCGTTATCCATCCTCGCCGAGAAGTACAACCGGCCTTTGAGAGAATCGAACCTTTAATCCTCCAGCACAGTCAGTAGTGTTACCGCAACGTAGTCCACGTGGCCCACAAAGAAAGGGTCCGACGAGTTTTTATAATCAGATGCCGACTTGGGTTAAATAGAATCCGTGAAAAAGTGAGGAAGACGCAGATGTAATTGAACCAATACCCCATGACTTCTACTTCTACACTCTAACCCCCGATGCGATGACGCGAGGGCCGGGGGATTTTTTTTACCGATGTAACTGGTTTATCCACAGCAGTGAAGGCACCTATATGGTTGATGACGGTCACGAAGGCCACCACCTCGTAACTTTTGAGCTGAACAAAGGGAATACGAAAAAAATACACGCGTAATTGTCAGCCTGCAATTTAAGTATACACGCGGATTCTTAATTCCTTTTCTAACTCTGGAGGTTCTATATACTGTTTCATACACAAAGTAATCAGCTGTAGCATGTGGTTTAGTGAAATGAAAGGCCGACAAACGGACCTGAATGGTACGTTGTGGGTTCAAGCAAGAGTTCTATATTAGATGGAGAGGCAAACCGTTACGTCATATTTAGAAATTCATCGTCTCTCATGTTTTGCCTACCACGAAAGAAAACATAGAGTACCAACAATAGAAAGCATGGCTTCCTCCGCTTCTTCTTTCCACATACTGTGGGTGCCACTTTGCATATACACTAATCGGAGTGATACAAATGATGTATGTTTCTAGGTGGCCAGGTGTAATAATAGTCCACCTGGATTAATTGTGCTCAGATACTCTTTTTGTCTCATAATGCATGCGCGCTTTAGGTTGAAAGATGGACTTCATTGAGGCGGTTTTATATTTTAAGTCAAGACGACTGACGTGTCATTTTTCATTCGTTATGTGCCCAATTGTTAGACAAAATTAAACCACGCAATAGCACCCAACATCCCAAAACATGATATTTTGGGCGATTGTTTGTATCGACTTGAATTGAATTTATGTGTATACAAGCACCCAAACTAATAATTATTCCGTCAATATTCAAAAATGGTCAGCGCCCAGCACGGATCTACTGGTTTTTGACTGGTTTCACCTCCCTTGGGTTCAAGGTCCCGATGCGGCCAACAGTTGTTTTGCACTGGCATGGGCGTAGCCAAGGGGGGGGGGGCTTTTTGGTTTTTGTTTATTTGGGGTGGGGTGGTGGGTGGGGGGGGGGGGGGCTTTGTTGGTGTTGTTTTTCTGTTGGGTTGTTTTTTTTTGTGGTGTGTGTCTTTTCGTTTCTTTGTTGTTTTGGTTTTTCTGCGGGTCCCTGCCCCCCCGACCGCGATGTTTTGTCGGTACATACGGTCCGTCGGTACTGTTGTCTAATAAGCTGTAAGCTTTCTTTTGTTCTTGATAGGACGACACCAAAAAAAAATGGGGTCAACCGGCGAGCGTAGCGGGGCGGAAAAATATAGTTCGTCGGTACAAAACATGTGTCTGTAACATTCACAAATCTTCCCCCCCTCGTCAACAAAATCCTGGCTACGCCACTGTTGGGGCATGGGCAAGGATACCTTTCCCTTGCTTGCCCCTCTCCGCCCAGGGATGAAGTGGGGGATCTGCTAGGGAACCTTTTTTCAACCT
The DNA here is from genome assembly GCA_023653785.1 of Ophioderma brevispina. Lineage (NCBI taxonomy): Eukaryota > Metazoa > Echinodermata > Ophiuroidea > Amphilepidida > Ophiodermatidae > Ophioderma > Ophioderma brevispina. The sequence goes on from JAMKCH010006129.1 coordinate 35,193, forward strand.
ACTAGTGGTGATAGGTTTAGGTCTTTCGGGCCATGTAATACTAATGTGTAATACTATTGCAATCCTGATGATATAACGAGAGAATGGTGTTCATAATGCCGATATTATTTATTTAATGCCTGGATATAAACAACACTTTTGAGAGCACAGACTAAAATTATAATCAGTTGAAAACTTATATTATAAAAATTAAAACTTATGAAAAAAAAAAAAGAACGTCCATGATTAACACAACATAGTAACAACTTAACTTATTTAGTAAACTAATTGACAAAATACTAAGAAAATACAATAAATTCTTATTGATTAAGTATAATCTCTCTTGAAATTTCACAACTCTCATGAGCCTGAGTGCAAAGTTGCATTAGTCTCGCGCAAGAGAGTTTTATTACGCTATATAGAAGGCCCCACCGGCGCCTTCAATACAATAGTACAAATCACTTGTTTCTGAGACATTACGTGTTACTACATGCAGGGTATCGATATGTGGCGAGATTAATGTTGAGTATCACGCCTAGTTGATTAACCTAGCTTATAATATTTTGCTAGATCAGTACGATGTATCAAATATGGTGGGATATAACTATTTAGCTCATCTTAAAAATAAGACATATTAGACAAGTGAATTCGTCCTCTATAATTATTATACTTAACATATTGAACAGAGTCCTATCTTCACGGGTATTTGATTCCATCTACCTACTTAATTTCCAAGTAAGAATCCAAGCCTAAGTCCCATCATAGTCAAATACTATCTAAATGAAAACTTAATCACGTTACAACAAGATCTGATTCACATTGTTAAATCCATATTTAAATTGAGAATACAACTGCAATTTAGAGTAAGTTGCAATTGACTCGATGAAAGTTTGATATGGATTCCTGACACTTTGTTTTGAATCGGACATAAAAGCACACCACATTTGCAACGCCTTGAGCAACCCATACTTCGCCAAAACCCTGGTAAGAGTGTATTTTTTTACATCTAAGGAAGGGCCCCAACTTCCTTTACCCACTTTCAGCTCCTAGTTGATTGAAATTTATAGCACTGGTAAAGGGCTCTAGTTCTATCAATATCAAGAAGCGCAACAATACTTATAACTCTACTATATATGTTATGTGTAGACTTTATCCGCCCTAGTTCCCGCGTACAGCTGGGGATGGTGCAGTACGAGGTATCCAACATATTTCTGCAAATTTTAATGTAGTTGCTTCGTGAATCAAAGTACTTCTGATGTCCCCCCCAACTACCAACCCCACAATTCACATCCAAGACAAAGGGAAGGAATCTTAGAGTCAAATATCTTAACATAACATGCTGGAGAAGGACACGCAAATTTGGATCTAAATGTTAAATGCAATAGAGCTTTGTTTCCTTGAGCAAGAGTGGGCTCTTGACTTCATCCAACAACCATTTGCACTAAAGGTCCACACCTAGATAGGTAAAAGAATTCACACTCAAGCTTACAGATTACATAGAACCATTTTCGATATCGCTTCAAATGGCCTCCCCGTTAAAACACCATGATGTTAGTCTTGCTAATATTCACAGATAGCTTCCAATTTTTGCAGTACTCACTTAAATGTTCAGCTGGTTTTGGAGACCAATATGTGTCACTCATCAATACAAGGTCGTCCGCAAATAAGAGTGGCTAATACTGCTCTCACATATCGATAGGGCGGGTTGTTCTTTTTTTTTTGTACTCATCACATTTAGAACGCTCACTAAATCGTTGATAAAAACAGTGAACAGAAAAGGGGAGAGTAAAGAACCCCTGTTTGCATACCCAGATTACAAGAAAGTAATTGTGTAACACCGGTTGATGTTCTCACATGTGAATATAGATGCAATACATAGAAGACAGCACCTTAAAAGATTACCAAAATACCAAGGACTGAAGTTTTCTTGGGGGGGGGGGGGGGGGGTTTTTTTTTTTTTTGGTTTTGGGGGGGGGGGGTAATTTTTTTTTTTAAAAAAATGAAATTATTTTAATCTATCAATGCCTTCTGGAAGTCAACAAATGCAACACAATAAAACTCTGCTTTCTTTCGTGAAGGATATTTTTTAATAACCTACGTTAGGATAAAAACTTGGTCACTGTTCTAAATCCTTCCGGAACCCCCGCTTGCTCCGATGATGGGAATTGGTTATCATTACCCATTGTATTCAACCTTTAAAGACAAATCCCTAGAGAAA